>JARHVA010001923.1:0-80000 GCA_037957365.1 Torreya grandis
CACCAAAAAACATATCTAACCTTTAAATCTTTCCATATTAACGTGGGAGAACTTATATTTTCAAACCCTAGCTCTAAAAATTGATCCAATATCAGATTTGGGGAGAGTGTTAGGTGAAGGGGTTGAGTTGGATTGAACTTGGTTAATCCCTATTGTAAAAATAGGTGTTGCACTATATGTATAATATTTTTAAGAGGGCTCAAACTTGAATGTAGTTCCTCTATTATTTTATGTGTTTGTAATTGGGTGTGTAATCCTATATGCTCTTTATACTATTTTTATCTTGGTACAAGTATGAAAATATTAATTAACCTTTGTAAACTTGAAATTTAGCTCTAACAGTTCTATAGGTGAAAATAGTAATCTTGTCTAGATCTTGAGAATGAAATGTGTTTGTCTCTTAATGCCTTACAATATCTTTGTGTATATATGAGTCTCTAAATTTTAATTAAGGATCTAATGGCTCGTAAAAAAATTTAAAATAGCTAAAACATGCCTAAAATAGTCATAATAAAAAATGTGCAAAAAATAAATTAAAAGGTTACATGGGTCATTTTTTTTAAGGTCAATACTAATAGTCCTTACCAACCATAAAACCATAACTAACCTGAGGCTTTAAAAACTCCAAGTATGATAGGGAGGTCTAGATAAATATGTAATATGTTTTGTGAAGCTAATAATGATGGGATAAGTGGGTTTCATATCTAAATAGGATCAATATGAAAATTAAAATATCTATATAAATGTGCCACTAAGTACTTATTTTATGGTTTAAGATCTATATATTCAAATTCACTAAAACATGTTATGAAACAAGACTAATACTAAATTATAGTCATTTAAAATGTCACTTGAATATAATGAGTGCTAAATGAGACTATAAATCCTTAGGGATTATCCCTAGACCTATTATAAGGCTTATTTATACACTTATCTATCTTTCATGTAGGCCTTACACATCCCTAGAACTCTTAAAATCAGTCTTAGACCCTCACTTGCGCATTCTAGCCCCTAGTGCCTCAAGTTCTACCACCTGAACAATAATAACATACTTTGGACACTAATTCCCCATGATAGTGTCCTAATTTAGTGTTATTTTCATTATTCTTATTTTCATCCCCAATGGATATCTTTTTAATTATAAATACAACTAGGGTTGGCCTAGACCTATTTCAAACCCTGCAGAACCACCAAATTAGTATATATACATGAATTTTATCCCTTTATTCATTAGATGTAAATTAAATACAAATACATATAAAAAATGATATGATTTAAATATTCAATATATTTATAAATACCCTTAAGGTATGGTAACACCATATAATACTTCTTTAGGAATGAATAACTCCACAATGTCTCTTCGAGGGGACAACCTCCAATATCCTATTACAATAGAATACTTAATGCTTACTTGATATCTTTACCATGATAATCATCTCCTTTATATAGAAATATATCTAACCAATGGATGGCTAACCTCATAATCCCAATGTAGGCTGACTATTATCTAATGCACTAATTCCACAAGTTACTCCATTATCCTAATATATTGTACCCATATAACTAACTAAGGGAATGTGTGCCACATGTCAACATCTCCATCAACCCATATAAATTAATATATCATATCCCTAGGTACATAGCTTTAATTCCCTCAAAATATTTCATTCTTTAAACATAGGAAGAAACCAAATAATGAGTGTGTTTCAAATCATTGCACACTTGTCTCCAATCTCGATCATCTAGCCATCCATATGTGATCTTGGCAGGTGATAGCTCTCCAATCTTGTTTCCAAAGTCCATTGTGCTCCTCTAATTTTTTTCATGATCATAATTATACTACTTTGGTGTCCAAGCATAATTATTCATCTTTTTATTCCATGTACCATAATCTGTTGTGCTACTCAGATTCCAACCATGACCATAGTAGGTATTCTTCCATGCATAGTCATAGTGATTTTCCCATTTATTCCATGTACCATAGTATTTTTTCTTTGGATTCCATGCATATCCATAATGATTGGAAATTTTATTTCTTGTATAGATAAAATGATTGTTGTTATGACACTTTCTCACCTGGTCCCATGATTGTATCCTCTCATGATGATGTGGGTGTCTATATACCTCAACTTTTTCCAATATTTTAAACTTATCCACCTTTGCTTCTACATCTTCCACATTATCCTTCTTTGTCTCTTTAGTAGATGAAGTGTTCATTTATAGTTGTAGTGTGTCTTTATCTATTTCATCTAAATCTTCATCATGCTCTTCATCACCTGTTTCAATCTCATCCTCATGATCTACCTAGATTGTTATTAGTGCCTTTTTCACTATGATATCTTGTAAAGTGATCTTCTTTTTCCTATACCAAAACTTCATTATTTTTCTTTGAAAATTAATATTTATTGTTCCCAAAGTCTCTAACCATGGATATCCAAGAACTATATCCACATCATCCATATCCAAAGCATAAAAATCTGAATGCAAAACATATTTTTCCATAATGAGCTTCAAATCTTCAAACATTGAAATATTCTTATCATCTACTTGAACCTCCTTGATATTATTTGCTTGAACATGTAGATGCCTAGCCACATTCATGTTAATAACGTTATACTTGCTAGTAGGGTCTATGGACACAACCACCTTCTTCTTTTGACTGCATCCATGAAATTAAAAAATTGACTCAGATTTCTTTGGAGCCAAATTATTTGAACCCTTCTCTTCTTTTTCTTCTTCTTCTTCTTATTATTATTATTATTATTATTATTATTATTATTATTATTATTATTATTATTATTATTATTATTATTATTATTTTATTCCTCTTCTACATTATCTTTTTCTTTTATATCCCATCGATCTAGGAAGATTTGTTCCATTGCTTCCCATGAAGAATACTTTTGTGCAAAGCTCAATTAATTAAACCACCAATGTTGTTCAGGGCCAGACAAAGAAAGAGATAATTTTGTTTTCCATAAAAAAAATTTAGTATTATTCTCCTTAAAAATGATCCACCATTCTCTAGCATCAACATCATCTTCCCCTGAAAATTTTTGCAACTTCTTGATCCACAAAAAAAAGTAGGGTTCATGAAACCCTAAAATGTCAATAACTCATACAAAATTGATCCAAAAAGTCCTAAATTTTTACTGTAGCTTCCTCTTATGATATTGTAACCTTAGTCAAAATGTTGTGAAAAAATGTCACAAAATTTTAACCTATAGATTGAATATACAAAAAACCATAAAATCACAACAAATCACTCAAAATAACTAAAAAAAATCTGAAATTTTTACTGTGCTTCTCTTATATCTTCTTACATCTTAATTAAAAATTTCTAATAAAAATTCTCTATATTTCAGAATATATAGTGAAATTAGTATAAAAACTAAAATAGCAATAACTACATAAAAATAATCAAACAATATCTATTTTTTTTATTGTGACTTATTTAAAATATTATCCATATTCAATAAAAAAATTGTGGAAAAACTCACAACCAATCAAAATATATTAATGATTCAAAAAAAACTAGGGTTTCACTCCACACAAATTTCCCAAATCGAAACTCTGATACCACTTGATATGATTCAAATATTCAATATGTGCACAAATACCCTTAAGTTAGGGCAACACCATATAATACTCCTTTAATAAGGAATAACTCCACAATGTCTTTTCGACGGGACAACTTCCAATATCCTCTTCCAATAGAAGACTCAATGCTTACTTGATATCTTTACCATGATAATCATCTCCTTTATATAGACATCTATCTAACCAATGGATGTGTAACCTCCTAATCCCAATGTAGGCCAACCATTATCCAATGCAATAATTCTACAAGTTACTCCATTATCCTATTATATTGTACCCATATAACTAACTAAGGGGATGTGTGCCACTTGTCAGCATCTCCATCAACCCATATACATTAATATATCATATCCCTAGGTACATAGCAAACAAGCTCAAGATAAGTTATGCACAATCAAATTTATTAATCCCTATTCTTCCATAATTATGCATATAGTTAGCTAAAACCATCTTAATCTTATAATACAAAGATTTACAGTCTCAAGCCTCACTCAAAGCACTCAAACCAACATTCATACTAGATTCACTTATACTTACACTAGTACTTAGGTGGGAAGAACAACATCAGGCTTGATCCCTCCTCAGAGTGTTGGTATGTAATCAAATCTCATCACAATGGGGTTTTGATGATGTCCATCCTACCTAGATAACATCAAAAAAATTCTACTTGTGCTAATTGAATACCCTAACCATATGGAGGTCTAGGGTTTGAATATAAAATCAATAAAAATATGTCAAAGATAGTGAATCAAGGTTTGTCCATGTAGGAACAATCTTAGAAAAATTATACACAACTACTCCTAAAAGTACATATCAATTATTACATAGAGAACATTATCACTAAAAGTGTATACTAGTTCCACAATGCCTTTGTCCAAGGTATGATGTTTGTGACACTTAGACTAGTTCCTATACTATTTTTTAACTTCCAAATCCTTCATCTTAGGTAGTTTCTAGCTAAGTAATTATTTGTATCATTCATTGATATTATTAGAAATATCATATCAGGTCCATTCTCGTACAAATTAGTGGCTATATTTATTACATGTTTTATTCCCTGATTTACTATACTCTAGACCTTTTGAAAACCTAGGGCTTAAACTTCATAACCTTTAAAAGTTAAAACATTTGGTGAAACCAACTTACTTCGAATACTATCCAACCCTAGCCTATATGATAGTAGGGTTTGTACCCTTATTTTTTCAATTTACCTTGGTTATGTTAGGTTTTTTAGATTTTATATATTATATTTTAGTAGCACTATTTCATTTTATTTACTATATGCCATCTCAAAAAGTTATATCTCTTAATTTAATAGGAAGTGCTAGGATTAGTGGTAATCCTATATCATATTACAGTGCCAACTAGACCTCTTATCACTTTATCAGAGAAGGAAATTATTGATGATGATTCAAATTTATATGTATTCTTTGTATGAGCCTACATTGATCATAATCTTGTTCACAGTGTCATGGTTGATAATGGGTTGAGTATTAACATCCATTAAACTTATATAATATTTGGGTTATTTAGCATGACATTTATCTAACCAATATAGTTATTCATGGTTTTAGTGTCCATGTTCAGATCTCTATTATGGAGATTATATTCCCATTATAAGTTGGGCCAACACATATGGCCACTAGGTTCTTAGTCATACCTAGTGTAGGCACATTTGACATGATATTGGGTAGGCCATGGATGCAACAAACTTTGAGCCATTCCATCCATTATACACATATGAATCAAGTATATACATGCTAATTAGGTGGTTATAATTAAGGGACTTCTATATGAGTATCCTTTACCTATCCCATAGGAAATTACATAGCAGCCACCAGTTATAGTTTTAAGTACAATTTCCATTAACACACCATAAATTTTAGTTGATCCACAAATAAAGGTAAGGTTTAATTATATAGTGTTACCATGTATGAATAATATCCCATGGAGACCCTTATTAGAGAGACCCATATGTCAAAGAGATGTTATAGATTCTAGAGAGATTCTCTCTACCCCTTTCATTCTGAGATCAGTGTTATCATACTATTTTCACTTAGATGCACCCTATGAGAAAAGGTTTTCTAGGCTTCTAATCCAATTGGAAAAATGGGGACATCTCACTTGCTGTGGGTGAGCAAACTTGTGAGATGAACCTCTAGATTAGGGGTTAGCTCCCCTTGATGCTTCATTTAAGCTCATGTTACTACTATTAACAAATTAGGGGGGATGAAAAGGGTTAGAACAACTAAAAATAAACTTATTCTACTAGAGGTTATGCACCAAAAGATTTTTCTCTACTCTTACTTTTGATAGACATTAGAAACTAATGACAAATAACACATACACTTCATTCAACATCAATCTCCCCTCTCACATCAGTATTTCAACATGGGGTCTTGTAGATGACATAGGGTAGGAGGAACTAAACAATAGGAATTCTAAGACACTATATTAAGAATCCTAATAACTTACACTTAAATTATCTTTAGACACTTCTTATTGACCTACAAGAAGGAAAACACAATACACTAGGTACCAATAGAATCAACATGTGAAGGTAAAGGAAATTACACTTACACAAGACTAAAACAAAGAATATGCACTTAGTGAAATATTTGAATGAGGTAAAATATAACTTGTATTTATTTATTTAAAGTAAAATTTTGGTAGGGATTCACCATACCCAGGTAGAGAGATCCCATACAATGATAAAATGGCCAGAATTTATAGAAGAATTGGGAAGGTAGAGAGAAGGGAAGTCCAAGAGTCACTTGGACATGTGTCCATATAATATAATTAGTTAAAATTTCATGTGGATGAGAGGTGGTATGATTTATTCCATTTAATAGTATATACTTATCCAAAACAAGTCATAAAGATAGTGAAAAGTGGCACAAAATTGCCAATTTTACATAAGAAACTGCCCACCTTAGTTGCCTTCCAAAACTTACCCTATCACTACAAATGGTCAGGTCTGATGGTTAGTCTGAGCAATATGGGTTACAAATAAGTCCCCACATGCATTTTATTGATTCCTAACCATCCCTATTCTTGTGGACATGCAAAATCATCACTGGTAGTTTCCAAAAGGCTCTTTTCCATGCACCTTCTCCACTTGGCATCCAAAACTCCTCAATTTTCATAACTAATCTATTAAAAATATGTAATGACACCTGTAAAAGTCTCCCATACCATTATTTTCAATAAAAAACCCTTAAAAGGTCTCCCTAATTGCCTTTCACCACTTTCCCAAGTGTTCACTATTTTGGCTCACTAGACTAGATGAAAGTGTGAGTCTAGTTAGGACACTTAGATTCTAATTCAGAATATGAGATGAATTTTTGGAGTTATCTCAAGTGAATATATTCATTCCAAAACTTTTTTCAGCCTCTAACTCCTCTTGTGGCTTGCACACCACTTAAAATGGCTAAAACAGGATTGGTTTTCCTCTATTCCATATAATTCCATACAATAAAATCACATGTGTGATATCATCTAAGATTCCTCTACAACTTATATTTTTTTTCATGGCAATCCCATTGCATTTAGATGCTCAAAATACTCCCTCCCTCCAATCAGGTCCTTGTGAGGGTTTTACAAGGGTTTTGAGTGACCTAGACTCTTAACCTTTGTTCATAGCCATTTTACATCGGGTATCCCTCAAAATAACATTGAAGTCTCCTCAAGGAAACTCTATAACTCTCATAAATTCCTCTAGGTCCTATTCATTAGTTCATGAAATTTATGAATGTTTCAACTTGGCCATTTGAGTCATTTCTTGCATTTTGTGAGGGGCTTGGTGCATTCCTAGCCAAAATGGCTTCCTGATGAGTTTTTCTTAAAACCAAAAGTTCATAAACTTCTATATTAATCCTAAAAACATTATTAAATCATTGAAATGGTTCTTCACTAGCCAAGAATGATAATGTCACCTGCTTAGAGACTGGGTCTAGATATTGTCAATAGGTTTGTCTACACTTTTAGGTTCAAAAGACCTAATGATGGAATCCCTAAATATAATGAAATTTTACACCTACAATATAATTATCCACTTATTAAATAAATTATTTGGATGTTTTTTAAGGTTAGACTTTGAAAAGGCCTTCCTCTTGGAGCTAGATTTGCATGCTACCTTACTGCCCTACCTACAAACCTTCTAGTCCAAGTTACCTCATTTGATATCCAATATCTTAGAAAGTTATATCATGTTTATTTTAGTGTGTAAAAACTATTCCAATCATCTTAAGTGTTATATATTCTAGTTCATGTTTTTGGTCTTGTTTCCTCAAAACTATCCCCTTGTGCAGGGCAAAAGTGACCTTCCTCTAAGACCAAATAGAGGATATGTTCCTTGATTCCTAATATAAATAGA
This sequence comes from Torreya grandis, assembly GCA_037957365.1. Classification (NCBI taxonomy): domain Eukaryota; kingdom Viridiplantae; phylum Streptophyta; class Pinopsida; order Cupressales; family Taxaceae; genus Torreya; species Torreya grandis. Next base: position 7,979 of record JARHVA010001923.1, read on the forward strand.
ACATATTATAATATTACCCAATTAATAGGGATTATCCATACCAAATTTTAATTCCAAATTCTAAGGATAGAGCCTCCAAAAGATTCAAAACCCAAAACTGGGTTTTCACAATCACACTGTGTGTAGGGTATAGGGTATTTGATTGAGTTATTTGCCTAGAGGCATTGCCTATAGGGAAGTGGTACTATAATGTTACTTTCATGTGTTTTGCTTATTTTTAACTTTATTTGATACTGTTAGGCCATATTATTGAGTTTGAGACCTTCTCTCTTTCCTAGAGTAGTTAAAGCCATACCTTGCTTAAGCTTTAAAAGGACCCTATTTGAATGTGACAGTGGGTAGGGGATATTTTATTAAAATAATTTATAGTATCATGTTTACAAAGGTATATAAAATTATATAATCCATTTTATATCTAACTTTCATGTGCCAATGTGAGCCACTCCTACAAATCTAGCACCTTGGCCTGCTAAATCCTCCAATTTCTCACTATCTTCTTTAGACTGAGACAGTCTAGGACCCTACCTATAGGTGAGTTTCACCTCTCCAAAGTCCATAAAATCAATGTTTGTATTTATATCATCATACCATATTAATTTCAACCATTTTAATACTTCAACTGGTCTCAAAAAACCCTTTTTACTCTTGAGTGTCACCAACCTTCAAATTGTGACTGTAGATGCCCATTTTGTCATGGTTGTAGGTTTTCAAGGTGGGTTTTTGACCTCAAAGTGTACATAAAAACCTTTATTTTCATCCATAACATCAATTCACATGATTTTACCTCATTACATACTTCACTTGAGCTTTAAAAACCATCCTACTCTAAACTGAGTTCAATCTTCAATATCTCTAACTGTATGTGCATGTTTTTAGCCCTATAGGTTGTATTTTGATAGATGTTTAGCTTTAAATTATATGTAACTCATATGGTTTAACTCCTATATTCAACCATTAGAATCATTTCAAATTCTTATGTTCATGGTTTGATCTTAACAAACCAATTTTTACCCCTGTCTAGGACTAAGCTCCAATTATAGGCTATAGGTGCATATTTTACCATGGTTGTAGGTTGTTAAGATAGTTGATAACCTCAAAAAGGTGTGCATAAGGTATTTGGATATCTCCTTAGAAATATAAACCATCACATGACTCACTTGGATTCTTATATACACTCTAAATACCACCTCACCTTGACTATTACCAATCTCCATACCATGGCTGTGGGTGGATGTGTTCCTAGGCTTGTAGGTTATTTTGGAGACATTTGAAGCATATTAGTAGTGTATACAAATTTTTGAGAATGTACTTAGCTTTGGAGATATACCTACTATGACCTAGTTTATCATGGATTCCTAAACATCATCTTTTGTTAGCAAACCCTCAAGTTCTACCTTCACTACCTACCCTACTCAGTATACAGATAGAGGATAGGCCTAATAGGTCCTTTGGAAAAGTCATTGCCTATTCCATGAATAAATGCTCAATTTTGATTGTTAAGTTGATTTGAAGTGTTCCCTCTTACAATAATAGGCATAAGCCCAATCAAATACCTTATAGGAAAAATACTCATCAAGGATCCTGTAGACAACATTGTTGATTTTTAGTGCCATTTTTTCATTTTAAAAGGTCTTAAAACATCCATGATATTTGCCCATTGAAGCTCAAATTTGGCATGTTGGTTGCTCACTGATATGAATATAAGGTATACACAAGAATAATACTCAAAACCAAAACTAGCTTCACCTTATGAAAACCAAAAAAACCCTTGGGAACTCTATTTAAGATGTTTAGGGATTGAGGAACAAAACTTAGTTACCTTCTTCATTTGCAATTCTCTACCTTTCATGACTTAGTGAAGGAATTAGGTTACATAAATGAAATTCATATGCCTAGGGATTTAAGAGGATATTCCCAAAACCATCTCACATTCCTTGATGCTCCCCTACCTCTTGTGTACAGATCTCCTGCATGCTAGATTGTGTTGCAATGGACATTGAATGAAAACAATGGAGAAGATGCACAATTTAGGCCTTTTGAGGAGGCTTGTTCTATTAAAACATGATCATAACGTACAATATATATATAAACCTATCCAATCCCTCATTTTTTCATGGATAACTATCCAACAACATTTCTAGGTGCACTCTTTTTGAGAAGAAGGCAGAAGTCTAACCCAAAGTGGAAAATAAGCCTAGAGAAGGCTTCCTTGCATTAATAATGCCTTTAAAACCCAAATTAATGATTGAAAACCTGAAATAACACCTTTAAAATCATGTGGAATCCTTTTAAAAACATGGAATCATCATACCAAGAGAATAAAAATGCAAACAATGACCCCCTCTTCAATGCAGTTTCCCAAAAAACTACCTAGATTGTTAACAATTGTTCATAGAGGAGGATGAACCAAATTTAAACTTATTTTTATGGATGTGGAGTATACTAATATCCCTATACACCCCCAAAATAATTCTCTCCAACATCAATTTTATGGATCATGGTGAGCACTTAAAGTTGAGCCTTCTTTGTATGCGAAGAGGAGAAAATGAGAAAATAAGTTTTAGAGGCATCTTTTTGAATTATCCTTGAAGAAAAAACATGGAAACAAGTTTGGGAAGGTGAAGAGTTTATCTTCTCACTTTTTTGGATGATGTTGAACTTAGGAAGTCTATACAAGTGCCCAAAAGCTCCTATTTTTGAGGGAAAATTGTTCTTTCTTGACCAACCTACCAAATTTCAATTAGGGACAGATAATACAGGCTCATTAGGACACATTTCACGTGATATGACTTTTTGACACTTTCACACTTCCCAAAAATCTGTAAAAATAATTAAATGCACTTAAAATGACCTTTAAATGACCCAAAAATGATAAATGGACCTAGAGAACCTCTAACCAAAGATAACATAAGATTAAATGAAATTAATTTACATATGAAACACCTTATAACAACATATTACACCCTTTTAAATTCTTAAAAGTGATTTTTTTACTAGGGGTGCCCTATTTTGACCTAAAAGTCAAAATTGGTCAACAAATTGGTGACTCATAGGGGTAATATGCCTGTTATACTAACTACACTAATAGACTTATTAGTCCATTGGGATTATGGAGTCATCTAAGGATTGAGTTAAATGAGAGACCTTGACCATTGACTCAAACCTTGATCAACAAGATAACCATTGATTACCGCAAACACACAAAGGAAAAGACACACAATAAGGACTAAAGCAAACACACTTGTGCTACTTAGCACTTAGGAAAAAAAAACACAATAGAAAAAAAAAAATATGTACATACATATTGTTCATACCTCCCTTTTTGGATTAAAAGGGAATCAGCTTAGGTCTCCTTCCTCATTAGATGAGTGAGGATGCCAAGCATGCTTCTTCTTAGATGAGTTATTGGATGACCCTTATCTTCTCTTTTCTATTTGATTTTGTACACTATTTAATGGAGTCATCTCCCATGTATTTTTAAGGTAGGTGAGGTCCTCTTGAGCCTCAAAGCACACTACAAACTATTGTCCCTTTATCTTGTCATGACAAATCTAAAAATATATATATGGGATAGCTTGTTGTAAGTCCATCTCTCCTTGAAGGATTTGATCATCATTTTCCATTCTCATAATCTCTTCAAACTTTTCAAGGATCATTGTATTAGACCCACTTGGGAGTGTTTCTTTTTTACATTCTTCATGGAAGTTTTTGGAGGTAGATGCATATATGGATGTGGGAACAAACTCCAAATCACTTTCAAAGGGCCTAAAATCATCATAGATTACTTTAGTATGATCTAGGATTTCTTCATGATGCTACTCTTCAACATGTATTTTTCCTCTCTCACCTTGATCTTTCCTATCTAGGATATTGTTCTTTTCCTCCTCCTCATACTCTTGGAATATTTGCATGCAAATCTACTACATGTCCTCTCTTTTAGACACATCTTCTTGTTTGTCATGACTGATCAACTCTAAGGGATTTGTAGGTTCTTTGAGATATTCAACTTCATTACATATGATCTCAAACATTTTCCATAGGTCATCATATTTTGGTTGGCCTACATCATGAGAAGAATAGACAAAAAGGGCCATTTTTTCCTCTTTCTTAGAGTCCAACAGAACTTGTTTTAAGACATCTTTTCCAACACAAGGGAAATATTCCTTCATATCCTCACAACCTAATCCTTTATCACCATCATTAAAATCTTCTCCATATTCAATCCAATCTAATATTTCAATCTCATCCTCCCTCCTAGTGACATCCACCTTAGGCATTTCAAAAATGGAGAGTTTAGCAAAAGGGGATTCCCAACTGGCAATACAATTTTCAATATTAGGATCGAAAACTTGGTTAGCTGGAGGGGATGTAAGGATAGTTTTAAAACCTTCTTGAGGAGGGGTTGGAGGGATTTGAATGGTTCTAGATGTTTCTTCTATAACAACTTCTACACTTAGGCATGATTTGCTCCCTCCTTCATGAGCTGCCATCACATCCTTCCATCTTGGGGAGGTGGGTTCAATGGTATTCTCATGAAGTTAAATGAATGATGAAGGGGAGAAATATATATCTAGTAAACATAGAGTTTATTTGGGATTGGTTCCTTCATTTTAGGATGGAGGAGTATGTCTAGATAACTCACTTTCAACTTCTATGATAGGTTTCATCTACATCTACTTTGCCAACCCAATTTCCCTTTCAAGGCAAGCCTCAAAACTCAATTTTCCTTCTTCATAATATTCCCCAAGTTTACTATCCTACTCCATCATGATATCTTCATTTCCTTGACTAATTTCTTGTATGGATTTGCAAGAGGATAAGTTTTGGGGAAAGGACAAGGAATTTAGAACACCTTGAGGATGCCAAGATGGAGATTGTTCATAAGTTCTCAACCTTTCTTCTAGATGGAAGATAAAACCACAAACATCAATCATATCATTATAAATAAATGGCCAAATATATTTCTCTATATGGTTCCACTCCCTTTTTACTTGTTCCAAAGCTTTCCTTGCACTTTTGACATAAACACTAAGAATATTTTGACCACAACCACACCTAGTGTCAAGATCTAACATATAGTTTTGATAATCAAGGAGAGTTCTTTTGAAAATAATAATGAAATGGATTTAAGAAGAGCTAGGTGAGATATATGGGAGCACAAAGTTGATGAGGCTGGTTATCGACAACATATGATTGATGAGGCTCATCACAAAGCTAGCGAATAACTTGCTCATAGTTAGGAGGAAGAGGCAAAGCTAGACATAACTCTTCAACTTGTGTCAAAATAAGATAAAAATCATAATTATCCATGAGTTACTTCACAAAAATACTATGAGAAAATAAAATACTTTTATTAGGTATATGTGGACTACTCAACTAGTAGATATGAAGTTAGAGTCACCAGTGGTGCTTAATGAATTGCCTCCAAAGGCTGATGTCTTAAGGAAAACACCAAAACTCCTCAAAGAATGGACTCAATAGTCCCACCGAGCATGCCAAAAACTATTTTCACTTGGATGAACTCTATAATAAGAGTTCTTCTATGAATCTAATCCAAGTGGCAAAATGGGGACATCTCACTTGCTAAGGGTGAGCAAACTTATGAGATTAACCTCTAGATTAGGGGTTAGCTCCCCTTGATGCATCATTTAAGCTCGTGTTCATAATACTAACAACTTAGAGGGGATGAAAAGGGTTATAAAAAATGAAAATAACCTATTATACTAGACGTCATGCACCAAAAGATTGTGCTCTACTCTTACCTTTGACATAAACTAGAAACTAATGACAAATAACACATACACTTCATTCAACATCAATCTCCCCTCTCACATTAGTGTTTCAACATGGGGTCTTGTAGATGACATAGGGTAGGAGGAACTAAATAATATGAATTATAAGACACTCTATTTATAAGCCTACTCACTTACACCTACATTCTCTTTAGACACTTCTTGTTGACTTGCAAGAAGGAAAACATAATACATTAGGTACTAATGGATTCAACATGTGAAGGTAAAAGAAATTACACTTACACAAGACTAAAAACAAGCATATACACTTAGTTAAATATTTTAGTGAGGTAAAAAAATTGTATTTATTTCATCAAGGTAAAATTTTGGTGGGGCTTCATCATACCCAGGCAAAGAGATCCCATGCAATGCCAAAATGGCCAGAATTTATAGAATAATTAAGAAGGTAGAGAGAAGGGAAGTCAAAGAGTCACTTGGACATGTGTCCATCTGATATAATCAGTTATAATTTCATGTGGAAGAGATGTGGGTTGATTTATTCCATGTCATAGTGTATACTTATCCAAAATAAGTCATAAAGATAGTGAAAAGTGGCACAAAATTGCCAATTTGACATAAGACACTACCCACTTGAGTTGCCTTCCAAAAATACCCATATCACTAAAAATGGTCAGGTCTGATGGTTGGTCTAAGAAATAGGGGTTACAAAAAATTCCCCACATGTATTGTATTGATGTTTGACCATCCCTATTCTTATGGACATGAAAAATCATCACTAGTAATTTCCAAAAGGCTCTTTTCCATGTACCTTCTCCACTTGGCATCCAAAAATCCTCAATTTTCATAAATTATCTATGTAAAATATGGAATGACATATTTCAAAGTATCTCATACCATTAATTTCAATAAGAAACCTTTAAAAGGTCTCCCTAATTACCTTTCACCACTTTCCCAAGTGTTCACTATTCTAGCTCATTAGACTGGCTGAAAGTGTGAGTCTATTTAGGACACTTAGATTATATTTCAAAACATTATATGAATTTTTGGAGTTATCTCAAGTTTATATATTCCTTCCAAAACTTTTTACATCCTTTAACTCCTCTTGTGGCTTGCACACCACTTAAAATGGACAAAATAAGCCTTTTTTCCCCCCTGTTCCATATAATTCTGTACAAGAAAAGAACATGTGTTAGATCCTATGAGATTCCTCTACAACTTATAAGTTATTTAATGGAAATAACCTTGCATTTAGATTCTCAAAATTCTCCCTCTCTCCAATCGAGTCCTTATGAGGGTTTTACAAGGGTTTTGAATGACCTAGACTCTTAACCTTTGTTCATAGCCATTTCACATTGGGTCTCCCTCCAAACTAAAATAAGCTCCTTAATAAACATATATAACTCTCATAAAATCCTCCAAGTCCCATGAATTAGTTCATGAAATTTATGGACATTTCAACTTGGCTATGTGAGCCATTTCCTATATTTGTGAAGGTTTCAGTACATTCCCAGCCAAAATTGCTTCCTGATGAGTTCCTCTTAAAACAAAAAGTTCATAAACCTATGTATGAATCTTAAAAACATGATTTAATCATTTTAATGGTTCTTCACTAGCTAATAATGATAATGTCACCTACATAGAGACTGTGTCTAGATCTTGTCAATAGGTCTATCTACACTTTTAGGTTCAAAAGACATAATTTGATGGAATCCTTGAATCTAAAGACTTTTTAAACCTAAAATATACTTCTCCACTCATTAAATAAATAATTTTTATGCTTGGTAAGGTTATACTTTGAAAAGGTCTTCCACTTGAAGCTAGATTTACACGTTGCCTTACTACCCTGCCTACAAACCTTCTTGTCCAAGTCACCTCATTTGATCTCCAATATCTTATAAAATTATATAATGTTTACTTGAGTGTGTAAAAACTATTACAATCATATATAGGATGATAATATCTTCTAGTTCATTCTTTTGGTCTCTTTTCCTCAAAATTATCCCTTTGTACAGGGTAAAAGTGATCCTCCTCTGAGACCAAATAGAGGATATGTGCCTTCATTCCTCATAAAAATAAAACATATTATAATATTACATAGGTAATATTAATTATCCCTACCAAATTTTAATTCCCAATTCTAAGGATAGAGCCTCCAAAATATTCAAAACCCAAGACTTGGTATTCATAGTCACACTATGTGTAGGGTATAGGGTATTTGACTGAGTTATTTGCCTGGAGACTTTTCCTATAGGGAAGTGGTCCTAAAATGTTGATTTCATGTGTTTGGATTATAATTAACTTAATTTTATGTTGTTATTCCATCTTATTTAGTTTTATACCTTCTCTCTTTCCTAGAGTAGTTAAAACCATACCTTACTTAAGCTTTAAAAGGACCCTATTTGACTGTGATAGTGGGTAGGGGATGTTTTCTTCAAATAATTTATATTATCATGTTGAAAATTTATATAAAATTATATAATCCGTTTTATATCTCACTTTAATATTCCAATGTGATCCACTCCTAAAAATCTAGCACATTAGCCTGTTAAACCCTCTAATTTCTCATTATCTTCTTTGGACTGAGACAATCTAAGACCCTACCTATAGGTGAGTTTCACCTCTCCAAATTACATAAAAACCATTTTTGTCTTTCTCTCATAATACCATCTTAATTTCACCCATTTTAATACTTCAACTGGTCTCAAAATACCCATTTTTACTCTTGACTGTCACCAACCTTCAAACTATGACTATAGATGCCCATTTTGTCATGGTTATAGGTTGTCAAGGTGGGTTTTTGACCTCAAAGTATACATAAAAACCTTTTTTTTTCCTCCCTAACATTAATTTACATCATTTTACCTCATTATATTCTTAACTTGAGCTTCAAAAACCATCCTACTCTAAATTGAGTTTAATCTTCAATATCTCTGACTGTATGTGCATGTTTTTAGCCCTATAGGTTGCATTTTGATAGATGTTTAGCTCTACATTATATTTAACTCATATATTTTCACTCATATATTCAAACATTATCATCATTTAATATTATTATGTTCATGGTTTGATCTTAATAAACCACTTTTATCCCTGTCTGGGATTAAGCTCCAATTCTAGGTTGTAGGTGCCTATTTTGCCATGACTGTAGGTTGTTAAGATAGTTGATAACCCCCACAAGGTGTGAATAAGGTATTTGGATATATCCTTACCAAAATACACCATAACATGACTAACTTGGATTCTTATATGCATTTTAAATACCATCTCACCTTGACTTTTATCAATCTCCATACCATGACTGTAGGTGGATGTGTTCCCAGGCCTATAGGTTATTTTGGAGACATTTTAAGCATATTAGTAGTGTATAATTTTTTTTGAGATTGTACTTAGATTTGGAGATATTCTCACTGGGACCTATTTCATTATGGATTCCTAAACATCATATTTTGTTAGCAAACCCTCAAATACTATTTTCACTACCTACCCTACTCAATGTATAGATAGGGGATAGGCCTGATAGGTCCTTTGACATAGTCATTACCTCTTACATGAATGAATACTCAGTTTTTATTGTTGATTTACTTTTAAGTCTTCCTTATTACAATAATAGGCCTAGGCCTAGTCAAATACCTTATAGGGAAAATACTCATCAAGGATCCTGCAGACAACACTATTGATTTTTAGTGCCTTTTTACCATTTTGAAAGGTCTTAAAACATGCATGATATTTTCCAATTTAAGATAAAATTTGTCATGTTGGTTTCTCATTGATAGTAATATAAGTTAGGAACAAGAAGAATCCTCAAAACTAAAACTAGCTTCACCTTATTAAAATTTTAAAAAAAAAACCCTAGGAACTCTGTTTAGGATGTTTAGGGACTGAGGAACAAAACTTAGTTGCCTTCCTCATTTTCAATTCTCTAACTTCCATGACTTAGTGAATGAATTAGGTTACATAAATGAAAGTCATATGCATATGGATTTGAGATGAGATTCCCAAAACCATCTCACATTCCTTGATGCTCCCCTGCCTCTTGTGTATGGACCTCTTGTAGGCTAGAATGTGTTGCAATGGACATTAAATGAAAACAATGGAGAAGATGCAATACCATATCCAATACCTCATCTTGGTGTGGATAAATTTCCAACAACATCTGTAGGTGCACTCTTTTTGAGAAGAAGGCATAATTCTAACCCAAAGTGGAAAATAAGCCTAGAGAAGGCTTCCTTGCATTATTCATGCCTTTAAAACCAAATTAAGGATGTAAAACTTTAAATAACACCTTTAAAATCATTTGGATACATCTTTAAAACATGTAATCATCAGACCAAAATAAGAAAAAAGAAGAAGAATGCAAACAGTGACCCCCTCTTCAATGTAATTTCCTAAAAAGATGCCTTGATTGTTAATAATTGATCATAGGGGAGGATGAACAAAATTTAAACTTATTTTAATTGAGGTGTAGTATAATTATATCCATATCCAACCCCAAAATCATTTCCTCCAACTTCAACTGTACGACTCATGGTGAGCAATTAAAGTTGAGCCTTCTTTGTATGCGAAGAGGAGAAAATGAGAAAATAAGTTATAGAAGCATATTTTGAATTATAATTTAATTAAAAATATTTAAATTGGTTTTTGAATGTGAGGAGTTACTTTTCTCACATTTTTGGTTGATGATGGACTTGGGAAGTCCGTACAAGTGCCTAAAAGCTCCTATTTTTGAGGGAAACTTGCTCTTTCTTGATCAACCTACCAAATTTTAGTTAGGGACAGATAATATAGAATAATTATGACACATTTAATGTTATATGACTTTTTTTACTTGCACACTTCCCAAAAATCCTTACAAATCATTAAATTCACTTTAAATGACCTCTAAATGACCCAAAAATGATAAATGGACCTAGAGAACCTCTAACCAAAGATAAAATAACATTAAATGACATTAATTGACCTATTAAACACCTTATAACAACATATTACACCCTTTTTAATTCTTAAAAGTGAATTTTTTTACTATGGGTGCCCTATTTTGACCTAAATGTTAAAATTGGTCAACACATACTACAGTGCCAGCTAGACCTCTCATCACTTTATCTGAGTAGAAAATTGTCAATGATGATTCATATTTATATGTATTCTTTTTATGATCCTAAATTTATCATCATATTATTTAGAGTGTCATGCTTTAGAATGGGTTGATTATTAACATGTGTACCATTACACTTCTATAACATTTGGGTTGTTCAAAGTAGGGCATTTCTCTAACCAATATAGTTATTTATGGTTTTAGTGGCCATGTTCAAAGCTCCATTAGGGATATTTTACTCTAATTATAGGTTGGGCCAACACATGTGGCCACTAGGCTCTTAATTTTACCTAGTTTAGGCATATTTGACATAATATTGGGTAAGCCATGGATATAATAGTCTCAATCCATTCTATCCACCATAATTAGATGCCTCAAGTATATACATACTAAACAAGTGGTTATAGATGAGGTAATTCCATAAGATTATCCTTTATCTATCCCATAGGTAGTTACATAATATACACTAGTTATAATTTTGAGTATAGTTTCCGTTAGCACACCACATATTTTGTTTGATCCACCAGTGCATGTGAGGTTTACTTCTATAGTGTTACCATGTACGCATACTCTCACATATAGACACTTATTAAATATACCCCTACACAAGAGACATTTTATATATTATAAAGAGACTCTCTCTACCCCATTCATTCAAAATTAGTGTTATTGAGTTCCCATGGCTCTCATCATAGAGCATGTATGTCAACTACAACATCTTCTACTATATGGGTCCCTAAAAGCCTAATAGTTCACAAGCCAGTTGAGTCAGCTTCATAGATTCTTAACCCTACTCCATAGGTAGTGTCAACTATAGATCACTTAGTATAACTAGTTCCTAGACCATAAATACCTTTTTGCATAACACACATGATTTCTCTCCCTTTATTTAATGCAGGAAACCTTGATAGTGAGTCTCTTGTGAGACTCATCGGTTAGTATTTTCCTCCCCAATTGTACATTCTTTTCCTCCATTATTGATACTTGTATATTGTTTCATTTCCATGATTACTTGTAATATCTTATATCTAAAAAATACAAAAACAATATAATATATCAAAAACACAAAAAAATTAAATATTTTCTCAGAAAAATACAAATTATAGATTGTATGCATTTCCATGTTTACATTTATTATGCTTGTTAGGTACTACATATGTTATATATGTTAGTGTAGTTTATTTTATCATACATACTGATGAGTCCACACTATGACTCATTATATCCATGATATATCATACTTCATAGCCATAAACATGCCATTTGAATCGAGCATTGCATGTAGTCTTAGGGTTTATAACTAGTCTAAGGTAGAAAATGGATGATTTTATCTCTATAAGCTCATGTGAGTCTAATTTAGCATTATTTTCATGATTTTATAACTATTTTTATGTTTATTCTTCCATATTTTGATATGTGCAAGTATGATAGCATCTAAGTAAGAGTTTTGCTATGATTTCATGGAGATAAGGAAGTGCCATGACCAAAAATTGATCATTTGAGCATAGCTATGGATTTTTTTAATCATTATACAGGCTTTGGCATATATATACAAATTAAAATAGTCATGTTATGGATTAATACATTCAACTAAAAATTACAATAGTTAAGTTATATATTCTCATAGCTCACTATGAACTTATCCACATCATGTTATAAGGTATTTTAGAAGCTCTTCTAGCTATTCCATGATGATTGTAGACACCGAAATCGTGTCTACTCCTTGGTCGTCCTCCCCCCTTAGTCCCCTTGGTCCACTTAACCACTCCTAAGCTATGTCTTATTAATTTAAAATAATTATCTTATTTTAAATTAATAATTCTCTCTCTCCCCTTGCCACCTCACCCATGCCACCTCTCCTCTCCTTGGATTCTTTGCCCTTGGATACCCTCATTTATCACCCTATGACCTATTCCAACTTCCCCTCCACTACCCCTTGCCAAGTCTTAAATGATTTAAGACCCCATTTCCCTTATTCCACTCATTTCCCATGCCTATTAAATCACCTTCGACCATTTCTTTCCCCGACCCCGCTGACCCAAAAGTTGGGAAAATAGATAAAAGGCTATTTTTAGCCTTTTTCCTGCCTTCTAGCCACCGACATCAGTCAACTATCAGTCGACGTCGGTGATTTTGCCAGCATCGATTTCCTTCATAACTGCGTTCTTGACCCGAATATAGGATCAGCTTTTCTCAATCTTTTAATCTGACCTTTTGACCTTCAGCAATCTGATCTTTCACTCCTCAATCCATCAATCATCCCAATCATCAGACCTCTCACTCTCTCTCTCTCTCAGGTACACACAACAAGCTACAACAATAACAGGTACTCTACATCAACCACTCCACCAGCAATAGGGCCTTCACACCAGCAACATTAGCAACAGGTAAAATCAGTCTGCAACACTCTTTCCTTAGCAAACCATAGGTAAGTATTTCCTCTGTGTTTTCATTATGTTTTCAGTCATTACTTCTAAGTAATATCACCAGCCCAGTCCCAACCTTTTCTCTAAGAGCCTTCTCTCATCCTTATTTTCCCTATTTCCTCTATCCACTCCATTTGGTCCTTTTTCAGACCACACACTCTATCCATTGTCCTTACACAAACTCTCAGACCATTCAACCAGACCTAGAGCCCTTCTCAGACCTGTCCATAGACCATAAACCCATCCGAACCTGACCAGACCTCATCCAAAGACTACTACCCTGACCGATGTTGGCCACATAGACCACTGCCTTCACCGACGTTGGCAGACTAACCGACATCGACAGACTTGACAAACCAACATTGGTAAACTAACCGACATTGACAACTGTGACCAAGCCAACAACAACATTTAGGTAAGCATTTGCTTCTATTTTTGTTTCTGTCTTTTTATCATTCTACCTTTTATCAGACATTATTTTTATCAATCAGTGGGTTGACATCCCTCAAGGAAGTCTTTGTACTTCTAGGATCAAGCTTTTGCTTGGCAGCCCACCATCTCCTCATCTAACGCCTTCTTTGTTTTAGTCTCTTTCTTCTACAGGTGTCATCCTCCACAACCAAAGAGGAGTTCCTTCTATCGTCTAGATTTGGTGCGCAAGACTACATCTGGGTAACAACTAACCCTAGACCATTTCTCTTAGTTTCTCATTTCCTTTTTGAATGTGAAAGAAAAATCATATAGAAACAATGATCTAGGACTTCTCTAGATACTTTCTATTTTTATACATGTATATATATATATATATTTAAATTTTTTATAGCTTTCCATTTATATGAGTTAGTTGATAGAGGTTGTAGCTTTAGATAAGATGATATGAATATATTGTATGAAAGATTTGGTGATCAAATATGGATAGAAGACGTAGTTACAAATCCCATAATGATCTTCCTAGTTGTATGTGGATATTTTTGCAATTTTCTTCTCTATTTTAGCTATAATAAACCAATCTCTCTGAATATCCTTTTGTTTGGATAGTTAAGATGTTACCCTATTTTTAGGATAGTTATTTTCTTTTTCATCCAATAAAAGGTAGATCAATGCTCAATCTACAGTGTGCAAAAATATTATAAGAATTTTTATTTTGAATATAAGAAGACTTTGTAGTAGATTACTCTTTCATTCTATGCATTAAGATAACATTTTAAAGACTAGGTTGATTTAACCCTGAATCCAAGGGTGAGCAAAGGACCACTTCCAAAGGAGATATGATGTTACTTTTGGTATTTATAATTTTATTTATTATTTATTTTCAATTAAGAATTAATATAATTTTTTTATGTGATTAGATTAATAACCTACAAGTTAAAATATACTATTAATGTGTGTGCTTTCATATTTAAACAAGCATTTACCATTTCTTTAATTTCAACAACCTTTATTCTACAACTTAGCTTAGAACTGTGGATTTGGGATTTGATTTCAGTGTGTTTACAACATTATGTGATTTATTTTAGAGTATTCAATTCAATAGATTGATGTGTTTACATATCAATTAAGTGTGTTTATTTCAAGCATTAGTTTAGACTTTAGGAGTAGACACTTAAGTTAATACAACACCAAAAAACCCCAAACAACATTATTAGCTAAAACCAATAAATACCTTACTATAGATAGCCTTGAACACTAGCCCTGGTAAGAAATGACACCAACAAAAATTGGTTAAATGAAGGGGTAATAATGAAAATCATCATTTTTGGTGTCATTGATAGAGAATTCTTAAAAAAGTGTTAGTAAGATAAACCCTTATGTTAACAATAAAAACAAAAAAATAGAATAAATTACTCTCTTGTCAAATACAGTTATATGAGTAGGCAAAGGGATTTAAAAGGAAGGTTTATTCCAAAAAATCCTTATCCTTTAGGAGAGAGAATCAAAGTACTTTAAAAAAAGATAGAAATCTTGAAGAATGAAATAAGTGAGTCTTTTGGAAGTACGTCCCAGGATCTACAGGAATCTTCCTCTACAAAAGTTGAAATTTTGGATAATAAACAACCAAAGGACCTTAAAGGATATCCTCTCAATATAACTCTATTTACAATGAGATAAAATATAGGTCATGTATAAAACCCTTACAATAATCCTCCTAAGAGGACTTTATCTTATCCTATTATCTTTGAGAATGATGACTGAACAATAATGAAAAATATTTCCCCATCTAATCTACCTACCTTTAGAGGTCTATCCACTAGAGACCTAGATCAATTTCTTTTTGAGTTAAAATTTCTCTATGAAACCTATGATTACACTTCAGATAATCATAATTTTAAACTCTTTCCTTCTAGTTTGAAGGAAGGAGCAATGAGGTGGTTTATGGGATTAGCAAGAAACTCTATTAGCACTTGGAGAAAAATGGAAATAGTGTTCTTGAATAAATATGAAGATTATTGTATGGTTAAGGATAGAAAAAAAGAATTTTTCAAAATAAAATAAAATCAAGATGAAACCTTGAAGAATATCTAGACCAGTTTGATTTTGCCCACAATAGGTGTGGATATGAGCTATCCAAGGAAGTGATCAAAACTATTTTCTTTAAAGGATTGGATAATTCATCTAGGTATTCTTTAAATCTCATGGGAAAGGGATCTATTACCAAACTATATTTCTAAGAGATTACATGGTTATGTACCAACTACTTTAGGACAAATCCTAGTAGTAGGAGAGGAAAACTAGGGAAATCTAATGATGCAAGCTAACTCATGAAGGAACTAGAAAATTTCAAAATAGATATACTAGTTCAATTGAATGCAACATTAGATGGATTACAAGCTAAGGATAAATCTAATACTTAACAACTATAAATCTATTCTCTAAAGTGCAGATTAAAACATGTACTCAGAGACTATCCTCTAGACAAAACTAAAATCTGGGGAATATGTGATGTTCAGGATCATGAAAAAAAAATTAATCACCTTTATACTCTTAATAACTATTTCAAATATAATATATAGACCATATAAGAAATAAAATATGTTCAAAGACAAGGAAATACCTTCCAACAAAATTAACCATAATGGTTTGGATCAAGGATTCCTTTTCCACAATGGTATGTACCTCAACAAGTTTGGGTACTACCACCAAAGTGGGGAAACTAAAAATGTATGCCACAATAATAGATGATGCCCCAACCTTTTAAACAAGATTGGATACCCAAAGGTTATTAACAGCTATGGGTAAATCAACATTAGAATCCTGACCCAGACTATAATCAACAATAAAGAAAGATTCCACAAAAATGAGCATTGATGGCTCCTAAAGGAACTCAAGCAACCCCTATAGAGAAAGTAAACCAATCTCAGCTACTCGCCATTCAGTAGGAAATCCAAATAATAGGTAGGTTTATGTAAATTATCAAGGTGAAACCATAAGGGTATGTGTTATTGAATGTGCAAACATATATCTTAGGTTAGGAAAACCATTATAAGAACCTTAGATCATCATCACATAAATGCCTCATGAAAAATCAAGTCAACAAACTCAACCAGAGAAAGAATAAGAGTTATAAGAGAAAATTATAAAAATAAAGGAAGTCACCATAACTCCTCCATATGTTCCTTTTCTAGAATGACTGAAGGAAGTGGAAGATAAAAAGGAATCTGAGTTGATTCAGGAACTCAAAAAACTCAATATAGAAATTACATTATTTCAAGCCATTAAGAACATTCTAGAACTCAATCAGGTGATCAAAAATATATGTATTAAGACACCTAGTAGGAAAATACAATATCCCAAGATTATATAGGTAGATGGTAAGATTATTGACTTATTATTAGGTAAGCTAAGTTTACCCAAATATGGAGACATAGAGAGTCCTATCATTTCTATAAAGATTGGAAAGAAAGAGATACCAAATGTATTAGTGGACTTAGGATCTACTATTAATGTAATTATTATGGACACCATGTAAAATCTCTCTCTAACAGATATGCAACCCACTACCACAATTTTACAAATGATAGATCATTCCACTATTAAACCAGAAGGTGTCATTGAGGATATAACATTGACTATGGAGTCATGGGATACTCCATTGTTTTTATTATTATCTAGCCTAAAAATAAATAAATTGGATACCCATTTATCCTAGGAAGGCCTTGGTTAGTAATAATAGAAATATTGATTGATTTTAGGTCAGGAGATATGACCATATCAAATGGTCTTAAAGTAAAACATATTTATTTATATCCACCTACACAACCATCAATCAATCTTGTAAAATAGCTATGGGTAGATCAACCTAAATAAAAAAATGATAGTATTTCCTCTCTATCTATGGTCACAATCATTGATCATATGGAAGAAGTAGAGGATGAGTTAACAAGAAGTATTAGAACTATTATAGATTTCAATAGTCCAGCTATAAATATTATCAATCCAATTATAGATCTTTGTATTCCATCTATAGATATTGAAAGAGGATCCTATAATTTAAGCACTTACTATCCTTCTGAACACCCATCCTTTTCCACCTCTTTAGTGTGTTATACAACCATAAATACATTCAACATATTGTTATGTAGTGGGAACATGAAGGTCAAAATTTGTTTTTGATAGGCTTCTATTATATTTTAGTTGTAGTGATTTATATAGGAGATAAATTTGTCAAAGATACTATCACATTCCATATGTTGTTACCACATACATGTTCTCTCAACTCTTTGATGAGTGAATTAAAATAAATAGGTTCTTACCATTTAGGCACTATGAAAATCATAGTGGCACCAGGGAAGTTACTCAACATAAATAATTGGTTGACAAATGATCAAGAAGTGAAAGTCTTTGATGTACTTAAAGAATATACTCAATATTTTACTTGGGAATATCAAGACATGAAGGTAATACATACAAGTGTATGCATGCACCATATATATATAGATAATATTAAATAAATAAAGCAACCTTAGAGAAGAATTAATCCTGCCTTAAGAGACATTGTGAAAACTAAGATAGAAAAGTTGTTAGAAGTGAGATTTATTAATCCTATTTCTAAAATCCAATGGGCCTCTCCCTTAGTTATTATTCCTAATAAAAATGGTAAATAGAGAGTATGGGTAGACTACATGGAATTAAACAAAGCAACCATGAGAGATTACTTTCCTTTACCCTTTATTGACTAAGTAATTGATAACTTGGTAGGGAAAAGATACTTTTCTTTGTTGGATGGCTTTAGTGGGTATAGCTAGATACAAGTGGCACCTAAAAAACAAAATAAAACAAACTTCACTTGTCCATGGGGGACATTTTCATATAGGGTATTGCCCTTCAGTTTGTGCGATGTACCTGCTACCTTCCAAAGAGGAGTCTTAGCTATATTTTTAGATTTAACCAATGATTATGTGGACGTTTACATGGATGATTTTATTGTTCATGGATAATCCTTTGATTAAATTCTGAATAATCTATGTAAATCACTAAAAATATATGAATAAAACCATCTATCCTTGAGTCATGAAAAATGTTTGATCATGGTAGAGGAAGGAATGGTTTTAGGACATCATATTTCTGTAAAAGTAATCCAAGTGGATCCAAATAAAATTGAAGGCATTTCAAACTTACATATTCCTCAATACCAAAATGATATTAAAAGCTTCTTAGTCCATGTAGGATGTTACAAAAGGTTTATAGAAGATTTTAGAAAAATTGTTGCTCTAATGTTTGCTTTGCTGACAAAAGAGAGTGAGTTTGTTTGGAGTCCAGATTTTCAATAATCCTTTAAGACCATTAAGGAAAAATTGCGTTATACTCCAGTACTAAGAGGACCTAATTGGTCAAATCCCTTGCATATTTACACTAATGCATATAATCATGCTATGGGAGTAGTTTTAGTACAAAAAGATGAAGATGGATAAATGTCTGCCATAAACTACATAAGCAAGAACTTGACTCCAATTGAGAGAAATTACACAACATTTGAGAAAAAATTTCTTGTTGTCATTTATGCCATAAACAAGTTTAGACACTATATTACTAGTTATAAAATATTTGTATATACTGATCATGCAACTATTAGATATTTGATGAAAAAACTAATGATAGGAGGAAGAATGATCAAATGGCTATTACTATTATAGGAATTTGATATGACAATTATTGATAAACCTAGAAAGTTAAATGTGGTTATTGATTTTATTTCTAGATTAAACAATGTAGATGAAGAATAACTTGTAGAAGATATTTTTCCAAATGAATAACTATTTTTGTTACAGCACAATCACCTTGGTTTCTGATATAGTAAACTTTTTGGCTATAGGGAAGTTTCTTTTTTAGTTCACCAAAAAAGAATATAAATGTTTGATTAAAGCTAGTTCTTATTATAAATGGATTAATGGTATATTATTTAAACTTGGACCTGATCATGTTTTTTGTAGGTGTGTAAAGGAGAATTAAATGTATAAAATCATTTATGTTTATCATGATGGACCTGGTGGAGGACACTACTCAGTTTAAATAACAATACATAAGATCCTTAGAGCTAGCTACTATTGGCCAACTCTTCATAAGTAGGTAAAGAGGTACATTTGGTAATGTGATCCATGTCAAAGAATGGGTAAACCTACATTATATTTTGAAATGCCTCTCCATCCTCAAATAGTTTTAGAACCTTTTGAAAAGTGGGGCATGGACTTTGTTGGTCCCATAGATCCACCTTCTTAAGGCAAGGAGTACTTGTTGGTATATACAGATTATGTGACCAAATGAAATGGAGTAAAAGCTCTTTCATTTAAAACATAATAAGTAGTAAAAGATTTATTATACTCCAAGATCATGTAGAGATTTGGAATACCTAGAGAGATAGTGTCTAATCAAATACCCTAGTTCATGTCCAAAATCATTCAAGCATTCATATAGATTTACCAAGTCAACCATAGAAACTCTTATCCATACCACCCTCAATAAAATGGATATGTAGAGGTTACCAATAGAGAATTGAAGAATATCCTTACCAAGATAGTCAGTAGTAGTATAAAGAATTGGGAAGCCAAGCTTCTAGAAGCTGTATGGGTATGTAACACAACATGGAAGACCACTTCTAGTTTTACACCATATGAACTAGTATTTGGTAAGAAACCTCTCCTTTTAATTGAATTTCAGATGTAAACATTAAGGACTACACTAGAAGTATGAATTGACTTGGATAATGTAATATTAGTTAGATGACATTTCCTAATTCTTAGGTGTATTTGCTCATTTATTTTTATATTGTTATGTGTAGCTCAAGAGTCCCATAGGAATATGAATGGACTACTTGGTAGGTGAAGTGATAAGTCACATTTTTGGCTTTATAATGTATTATTTGCTCCAATTCAAATTGAATCACAAAATATAAATTTCATTGTCATTCCATCTAACCTATCATTGGTATCAGAGCTTGGATAAAAATATTGTTTTTTCTTTATCCTTCAATCTATACAGTCTGCATATTATTTTATTTCTTTGTATTTGGTTTTATGGTCTATAGGTCATTAATTTTTTTGTGTGGGTCTTTGTCATTAGACCTAACTTCACCCTATTTTTATCCACACCTCCACACAATTTTCTTCAATGTATTTGAGCCCAGGCTAAGTCATTATATTCTGGCCTAAGTCTTTGTATGGCATGGTTGAGTCATTATATTTTGGCGGAGTCATTGTTTTTATATTTGAGTTAAGTCATATTTCCTTGTCATTTCTATCATTTACCTACTACATCGTGCTTGGGATTGCATCATTTGTTGTTCAAATTTATTATCAAATAAGCCATCAACCTGTTATATTGGCATGGAGTTTTGGTTTGTGATTATGAGTGTGGAATTTCACCTACCACATCCTCTACAACATGAATTTTTGGCCTATCATTTCTAGACTACATAGACATTAATTGTTTTTATTTCTTGATTGGCTACATTCATTCAAATCTGCATTGACTCTTTATTTGTGTATAAATTGGTGATAGTTGATGGGATACGTAGAGATACACCCTACCCCTACCATGATTTACATGGAGTTTTTGCTGCTCTAATAAGATAAAAATGAATAATTGCATGGTGTTTTGTGATTTTGCTAAGAAGTTTGGCATCGATGGCATTTGGGGTTGCTATCTTTTACATAGGGAGTTAAATATTACAATTTCAAGTTTTTCATACATTTTATTTTTTTCCAATATTGGAATAAGTCAAATATAATTTGATAAAATGAGAGAAAGTATATTTTTTATGTTTTTTAAATTTAAAAATAAAATTCCTTTTTTAAATGTTTCTTTCAAATTTTGAATTTTTTTAATTTGAAAGCATTTAAATTTGATCACTTTTTTACTTAGAGACATGCTACTCTAAACAAACTTGGAAAAATAACAACCAAATTTTGCATTTTAAGGATAAATAAGGGGAGATAATATTTTTACCCATTCATGTATGTCAAAAAATGTAAATTTAGAAATCAAGAAAAATTGAGTATATTGATGTATGAGGTTTTTTTTTTTAAGCTAGTGTTAATGACAAAGTGAATTCTTTTTAGTACCTTTTCATATATAGAAGAGTGGACCATTTTGGAATGATAAGGAACCAATTGGGGTTAAATAAAAACTTAAAACCTCTAAAAAAATAAAAAAAAACTCAAAACCATGCATTCCATCCAATCCATTATTAGCACTACCTTGACTAGTAAAGACAGTTGGCTAGAATGGTCTCAGCAAGTGGATAACACACTCATCTTCAATGATCTATGGTTTGATATTTTTTATGAGATAACACAACCAGTTGACCAAAAATGAGTGAAAAGGACATATAAGCATGGAATTATAAAAACCAAAAGGATTTGGCCTTGATGAGGGCATCAGTAGATGGAGATGTGTTTTGTCATATACATGGGTGAAATACACCATGGGAAGCATATAAGAACTGAAGGACCTATATGACTCCCATTCAGAGTTAGAATTCATTTAGTTTTAGTTGAAAATTTTCAACTTAGAGTTGTAATATGGTGATGTGTTGAGATTGGCTTCAGAGATATGTGTTATCAAACATGATGTTAAAGTGACAGGTGTTAAAATTGACATATACATGACCACATTCATAAAATACCTTCTTCCTAACTATTCAACCTATTTGTAGTCTTTAAAAATAAGTAATCATTTGAAGACTCTCACATTTGATTAGTTGGTTGAAAAGATCACAGAAAGGGAAAAGGCATTTGGAAGGAAAATAGAAACCACAATAGGTGAAAGTGTGTGCTATATCAAAACAAATTCCTCCAAACCTTCAAACAAGGCCATGTCTTCCAAAAATGAATGAAATAAAAAGTAAAAAAACAAGTACAAGGGAAAAGGTGGAAAAAATAAAAATCATGGTGGTCAAAATCAAAAATATAATGATAAATAAAACCTCTATTGTGAATGGTATGATAGAAAAAGTAGCCATGAGACTCACAAATGCAGGACTCCATGGGAGAAAATTGAAGTATATTGTAAAAAGAAAGAGAGAAATTCAAAGAACTAGTCAAAAGAGTCAAACTCGGCCCAATTCACCAGTGAATATGTGTTTTTTAGTATAGATGATGAAGCAAATAGTGTCTCAATCGATTCCTCATGGTTTGATGCTTGGGATCTTAATACTAGTGTCACTTAACATATGAATTTTTGAAAAGACTTCTTTGAGGAGTACATTAAATAAAGTTATCACTTAGTATACCTCACATATAGATCAAGTCTACAACCATAGAAAAGAAGTATAATTTGACTCAAGTGTCCAAGACTTATAGACTACAAAATTGAGAATGTTTTATACCTTCCTCAATTGAAACAAAACTTGTTGTCCCTATTGCTCACAAGGAAACAAGGCCATTCCATTCTTTTGAATAATGGTCATGTCATAATTAGGAGAAAAAGTGATAGTGCAGTTGTCTTGACTAGATATGAGGAAGGGAAACTAATAAAACTAAAGGGTGAGCCATAAAATTCAAAGAATTATGCTCATCTTGTGGAATATGGAATGTCTCCAAACATGTTGTGGCATGATAAATTTAGGAACACTCACTATAACAACATTCATGTATTGCAAAAGAATGCTATTATTGGCATGCCTACATTGTCCATAAAATTAGATGAGAAGTTTGAAGCTTGTATCTTGGCTAAACATGTAAGAGAACCATTTCTGAAGTCACTATGGAAAGTAGACAAAACATTTTAATTTGTTCATTCATACTTATTTTCTCTTCCAATCCTCTCTATTGGTGGCCATAAGTATTTCATGTTGTCCATTGATCACTACAATAAGATGACATGGATATATTTTTTGAAAACAAATTAGAAAATTTTGATACTTTTAATTGAAAATGAAGCACAAACCTACATCAAGACACTCGTGATAGATAATGGTGGTGAATTCACATCAAAGAAGTTTGAATCCTATCTTGAGAAAAACTATATCAAACACCATCTCATATTTCCTCACACTCTATAATAAAATAGATTAGTTGAAAGAATTATCTGAATTTTGATGAATATGGTTCATTTAATGTTGTATTTTAATGGGATAAATTTGCACTTTTTGGCCAAAGCAGCTAAAACAAAAATATACCTTCACAACAGATCACCATCAATATCTCTTGAATCAAAGACTCCATACGAGATGTGGTGTGGTCACCTCCCTTCAATGCAACATCTTAAAATTTTTGAATCCATTTGTTACACATTGATTCCAAAGGAGAAGAGAAATACATTGGACCATAGGAGTCAAAAATGCATCCATTTAGGATATTTTAATTCTTCCAAGGCATTTAGGCTATATGATGATAAAGAGAGAAGTTTCTTGTCACAAGAGAAGTTGTCTTTTATGAAACTACAAAGGATGAAGAGCATATTGATCAGTGTGACCAAGGAATTTGACAAAGAGAGGAGGTTATATCAAGTGTTAGTTCATAAAACCATGAAATCAACACACTAACATACTAACATCTCTAATCCTAGATCTTAGGGGGAGCTTAATAAATAAACAACAATTAAAAACCCAACTAAAATGTAAAGAATAACAATCTTTACCTTCCTTGAGATCTTCAAATGATTTCTTCATTTGGCTTGCTCAAATTATGCATAAGAAGTCTTCATCAATGACATATGGCTAACATCATCTCCTCTATGCACCATTGTTAAATTCTTGGCTTGATTGATGGCTCAGCTCAATTTTAACATTATAACACTAGGCTTTTAGCTCCATGAATCTATTCCTGCATTATAACTCTACTTTGATTGAGCTCTCTAAATTAAGATCTCTAGGCCTACTTTTATAGGCTTTTAAATCCCTTATAATGAGTTAAATCTAACCATGGTTTATTTTATTAACTTTGGTTAAATTTGGCATATTCCTAGTATATTCTTTTAGATATTTTCCAAAAGTGACAACTCACAAATGTAATGAGTGTATTCTATAATGTTCTACGATGTTCTTGAATTTCCTTTTTAGTAATTGATTTATTAGCTCATGGGTGAACTTAATTAGGATTTGAATTTTATTTAACTTGCTAATTAATTTTGATTTGATAGTGTGCAATTTAATTAATTATTTTTAGGCATTTGGTCATTTGTTTGATTTTTATTAATTCAATGTGTGTATTTACCTTGTTTAATTAATTTACTAGGCCAAATTAATTTAATGCAAGGTTATAAAGCCAAATTCAAGACTAATATAAATTTTTAGGTTAAATGTTTGATGATTGGTAAGAATTGATCTAATAGTTTGATACAAATCCA
The DNA here is from genome assembly GCA_037957365.1 of Torreya grandis. NCBI lineage: Eukaryota > Viridiplantae > Streptophyta > Pinopsida > Cupressales > Taxaceae > Torreya > Torreya grandis. The sequence continues at coordinate 33,031 of JARHVA010001923.1, forward strand.
TTGGTAGCCAAATTTACATGTTTATAGTTTGACCCTATTTGGGAAGATATTGCAAGCTATAAGCATAGTAACATCTTTTCAAAGAATCAAATGGTTCTTTATGCTTATGAATGTAATGGTAATGATTGAACTATAGTTACCCCCTTGAGGGAGTGGTTGGTAAATGGGTTAACAAACGGTCCCTCAAAATAAATAAGTTAAATGAGGGGACCAAACAAATGAAGATGATGGAGTGACAACATAATTATTCACCCAAAGTTGGGCAAAATCCCTGAGAAATGTAAATGGGATGGTGTATAATGGTTTGCCTAAATGTGGTTTTAAGCGTTATACCTCGATAGTGGCAATGTGGTATGGTAACACAATGATTTACCTCAGTAGATGATATAATCATTAAGAAGATGGAGCTACCTTAGTTATGGCAAACAAGCCAGAAAGGAAAATTTGTGATAACACAATGATTTACCCCAATAGGTGATAGAATCATTAAGAATGCTTCTGGGATGGTGTATAGTGTTGATGTAGTATACCTCAATTATAAAAAACATGATTAATTATTGATGATTGATAACTTGATATAGAGGATAAATATGGATTGGGACAACTTTCTAGTAGGGAGATGCTCATTTTAACTAACAAAGGTTGAAATTCTTTCGTTATTTAATTACTCTATTTATGATATGATTGGGATTAGATTGAGATTATTTTTGATGTCAGTGTCAAGGAGATGGTGGTGTTGTAGACCTCTCAAATCTTACTTTTTGATGTAGCATTTTATGGTATGCCTCATGATAGAACACCATGGAGGCTTGGCCAAAATATGCATAAGGACTAACTCCCGTTATCCGATACTTAATGGAAAATAATTGCATCGATGATAAAAACCATGATGAAAATATAGACATTTGAATATGGATAGATTCAATAATAATATGTAAATAATCACCCAATGAACACACATAAACTAAATCAAGGCTATAGTGTTGAAAGCAAATAAACAAGCACACAAACAAACAATCAATGAAACAAGCAAGACAAACAAAGAAACAAACAAGTGTTAGTCCCTATGTTAGTATAAACAACATGATGAACATTACCCCTAGAAATTAGGTGACAACTAAAAAAATAAACAAGATGGGGGAATAGAAGAAAATAAAGGGGGTGGCCAACTATCTCTATATGCATTAGACAAGTGGGCATTGCCTACATAGTTTTATGGATATGACGATCCAACAAAAATTCAAGCCAAATGTAGTTCTCCTAAGAAATGGGAATAAAATGATGATTGATAGAAGACATGATGGATGTGATATAATAATAGGGATGAACTTGAAAAATAGGGATAGTGTAAGATAAAAGGCCGAAAAATATGGTGAAACTAGCGAATAAGTGGTTTGTTTATGACTTAGTGAGGGTGCCCAGAATCCTTAAGGAAAAGAAGTGGTCAATGTTTTTGTTTTTTCTAAATGATTTTCAAATATTTTTATAATTTTTTAATCATCTCAACTCAATTGAGAATGATGAAACACTAAAATGGTCCAAGCTCATAAAATGGTGAGAGCATTATAACTTGAAATGATGCTCATAAAATGGTGAGAGCATGAGAACTTGAAATTATGCTCAAAAAATGGTGAGAGTGTGGCTAAAGTTTCTCATAAACCAATGAGAGTGTTATAACTTGAAATGATGTTCAAAAAATGGTGAGAGTATGGGAACTTGAAATGATGCTTGTAAAATGGTGAGAGCATGGCTAAAGTTCCTCACAAAATAGCTAGAGCATTATAACTTGAAATGATGCTCATAAAATGGTGAGAGCATGGTTGAAGGGGGACTGAGATGACCTCAATGTCAATCAAACACAACCCACATATACCCAAAATGGTTTTAGCTCACATTAGTTCACCTCACAATGGAGGAATCTAACTAGTGTAGTAGCCAATCCAAATGAAATAGGCATAGTTGGTATGATGGCATAGTACAACATAGGAATGGCTAGGTGATATGTCAAAGCACAATAAACAAATGTTTCCCCTATTTTCTACATAGGCTATTATAACTAGGATATAACTGATAGATCAATGCTATCAATTTTCCCTAGCAGGTGATATAATTAGTATCAAGACTGGTGAATACTAATTTTCTCCAACATGTGATATAATTAGGGTCACATAAATAGACTTGATAAGAAGGGAATAAGAAATGAAGGATTTAACTGCTAAAACTTCTATCATACTTATCCAAAATACTACCTCTATCTGAAATGCTTGAAATAACTACTGAAATTGATCTAATTTTATATGCTAAAAACATGAAACTAATGGATGAACCAAGGTCAAATGGGCTAGGTTGATAGGATTCAAAACATGTTTGGTCGAGTAGGAACGAAATGGTTGGACGGTCTGGTTGGAATGTCAAAATGAGAGGATGGTAGAACAAATAGTTTGATAATGGTATAAAGAAGAATATTGATAATATGATACAACTTCAAATGGTCCTTATAGACAATACATCAAGTTACTCAAGCATATTATTAATTGAGGTGAATAATGTTCATTACCATTTGGTGTGTCAAGCTTGTATTCTCTAGCACCATAATCTATAGTGATTATAAAAGGACCCACCCAATTGGGTTTGAACTTTCCTTTATGTTTCTTTTTGGTCATGGTATTATTTTGGTTCTCTTTTAGGACAAGACCACCAAGTTCAAATGTTTTATGTTTTACATGATGATTGTATTGACCCCAAATTTGATTTTGATAGGCCTATAGATTATTCACATCATCCATATGCTTCTCATCAAGCAAATTTAGCTCTTTTAGGTGAGATACTCGATAGTCATTACCATTAAGAACATGCTTGTAAGATATGCATAATAAAGGCAACTCAACCTCAATAGGAAGTATGGCTTTAGTACCATAAACAAGTGAGTATGGAGTGGCTCCTATGGGTGTGTGATGATTGGTATAGTATGTGTAAGGGGCATGGAATATCTGAAGGTGCTAATCATGACCAACATCATTGACAATCTTTTTGAGAATGTTGATAATGGTTTTATTTGATGATTCAGCCTAGATAGTACCTTGAGGGTAATACACCATTGACAAGTGTTGTGTGATCTTATATTCATCACATAGCTTTTCAACATCCTTATTCTTAAATTATCTTCCATTATTAGATATAATATTGGAAGGGATATTGTATCAACAAATGAGATAGTTAAAGATGAATTTGGAAATTTGCTTTCCAGTCTCATAAGTGAGGGGTATAGCTTTGACCCACTTTGGGAAATATTCAGTGGCAATGAGAATGTGTTTATGTTCATCTGATGAGGTGGGTTTTATCTTCCAAATGAATTCAAGGCTACATATAGAAAATGAACATGGTGTCAACATTGGTTTTAAGGTCTTGGTAGGTGCATGAATCAAATTATCATGTTGTTGACACTTGTCACATTTTTTAACATATGTAGTTACATCTACATCTATTGTTGGCCAATAGTAACCAATACACAAGATATTTTTGGATAGGACTACCCTATTGGTGTGGGATCCACATACTCCTTCATGAACTTCCTATAATGCTAGTATAAATTCTATCAAAGGTAAACAATGAAGCATAGTTCTATCAAAACTATGGTGGTATAGGTTGGTTCAAGTAGGGTGTAACATTGGGAATTATGAATGAAGGATTTGGTTTTTTTTTGGGATAATTATAGAGGGGAGAATTGCTCATATAAATAGGCATATAGTTATAAGTACCAATTAGATCTAGGACCAATAATATCACATATTATTGTAATAGTTAAAGATTCATGAGCTGGTGGTGTTAGATTTTTTACAAGAAACTGATACTCATTAGTTGTGTCTGCATGATGAATCAATGATGCAATAGTAGCCATGGCATCTATTGTTTTGTTTCTCACTCTTTTTATATGCTCAAATTAAATGTCAATAATTTGTTTCTTGAGAGTGTCAACCATTACCTTGTATGAAACTAGCTTGTCATCTTTAGTTTGAAAGTGGTTTGTAACCTGATTAATGATTAATTGAGAATCACCATAAACTGTTATATGACATATGCTCCATTTTACCACCTATCAAAGCCCTGTGATGAGTGCTTGATATTTGAACATGTTATTGGTACAAATAAAGTTGATTCTGAATGACTTGGGGATTAGATTCCCCTAAGGCATTATGAATAAAAATCTTGCCCTTAATCCATGTGTAGTGAATGATCCATCAAAATATAGCTTCTAGGGCTACTCCTAAATAGGTGCTTCAATTATGGTCATGATGAATTCATTAGTAAATTGGAATGTTAATGGCTCTGTGTCTTTTAGAGGTGCTTTAACAAGTTGATCTATGAGAACTTGCCCCTTGATTACTTTTTGGCTTACATAATCTATCTCAAACTCACTGAGTCACATGATCTATTTGGCCACACAGCCTTTCAAAGTTATTTTTGGTAGTAGATACTTAAGTGGATCTAATTTGGAAATAACCATGGTCTTATTTTTCAACATGTAGTGGCACAATTTTTAAGCTATGAAGACCATAGTGAGACAAGCTTTTTTGATGGGCATATAGTTGTGCTCATATGTAACTAGTGTATGACTTAGATAATACAGTGCATGTTCTTTTCCCTTGTCATCATGTTAAAATAGAAGTGCCCCTAGAGCATTATCAATAGTATAAAGATATAACAAGAATGGTTTCCCTAGCATCAGAGGCAATAGAACTAGGGATTCACAAGATAGTCCTTCAGCTATTGAAAATCCTTTTGATAATCATTATCCCAAAAAAAATGTGACACCTTTCTTTAGTAGGTGTGTAAATGGATGGAACTTGTTTGATAATTAAGATATGAAGTGTCAGATGGACTAGAACTTGCCCTAAAAAATATGGAGCTACTTTAGATTGGTCAGTGGCAACATCTCTGTTATAGCTCTTACTTTAGCTAGATTGACTTCAGTACCCCTACAAGACATGATGAAGCCCAATAATTTTCCTAATGTAACTTTGAGCACAAACTTCTTGAGGTTGAGACTAACTTTGTATTCTCATAGTCACTCAAATATCCTCCTTAATGTTGTTGGATGATCTACCCTAGTTTTGGATATGCTTAGTTTGTCATCGACATAGTATTTGATAGTGTCATGTATCATATCATGAAATATTACTATCATATCTCTTTGATAATTGGCCATTACATTCTTAAGGCTAAATGGCATGACCTGATAAAAGAATATTCCCCATGAAGTGGTGAACATTATTTTGTGCTAGTCTTCTAGTGTTATTTTGCTTTGATTATAACCTGAGAATCCATCCATTAGTGAAAGCATTTCATAACCCATGTGGAGTTGACTATCATGTCAATGTTAGGTGGTTGAAATTAATCCTTAGGGTATGCTTTGTTAATGTCACAGAAATCAATATAGATTCTAATTCTTTTTAGTTTCTTGCTAATAAGTACTACATTGGAAATCCATTCAAAGTAGTCAATTGGTCTAATATATCCTGCTTCTAAGAGTTTCTCCAACTCTTTCTTCACTAATATAGAAATGTGAGGATCATCTTGTGAAAATTTTATTTTATTGGTTTGGAATTAGGATTAACCATAATGTGGTGCAAAACCAAGGTGGGGTCCAAACTAGGCATGTCAGAATATGCCCATGTAAATATATCTACAAACTCTCTTAGTAGGGATGTGAAGACTTCACACTCCTCAATAAGGGATGCACCTAGCTTGATCAACTTTAGGTCATCTAGGGACCCAATTTTAACCTCTATTGTATCTTCAACTAGAATATTTGATCCATCATCAAGGATAGTTGGTAATGATTTGAATTGATTGGTAACATTAGACTCCTCTATTAAGATTGGTTCTTTGACAAGATCTCCAAGACATGATGAATTGGAATCTCCTAATGGGAGATTAGGCCATGTCACAAAGGCAGTCAAAAATTCCTATATGACTTGTTCAAAGGCTTCTTGCCTTTAAAGATTGAATTTGGACCCATTATCATGTTCCTTATTAGCATCCTCTTGCATGATTCAATCAAAATCTTGTTGCTCTTGAGGGTTGAACTCAAATCCATAGTGAACTTCATCATTGTTAGTTTTTTACATGATTTTCTCAAAATCCTAATGCTTTTCAATAATAAATTTGGACCCATAGATAAGTTCATTGTTGGTAGTCTCCTGGTCTATACATGAAGAAGGTTGAACACCCCTGTCTAGTGATGCCTAAAATAAGTTTTCACTACTAGACTGGCCTTTATGTTTACTATTTCCCTAGTCAAAAAGTGCCTCAACTAGGTTTTCACTTTGAGACCTCAATGTTTTTTTTATTTTCTTTTAGTTAAGGGTTTTCATTCATTCTCCAAAATAGGCTTCAGGATCCAATTAGATTCAGATTTATAATCTCCCAACGAACCATTATCCCTAAGGCCTAAAAAATCATAGAATGCTTCATCATTTTTAAACTCATCAATTGGTATGTGTGTCTCTTGTTGGTCCCAATATATTAGTTGGGGATAATATAATGTTAGGGGATTGTTATGAATCATTAGTTGAAGAGTGAAAATGGTGTGATTATCAAATAGGTTGGTCTAGGCTAAATCATCAAATAAGCTATGATTAGACTCTGCTTCACTGCTAGCATCCTCATCACTAGTCGATGGTGATGGATCATGAGTAGGGTATATGGGGTCAACCCTAGGTAGTTTAACTCCAAGTCTATAATGTCCTTCATATTTGGTCATAGAAATAGGTTCTAATGTTCCCTGTAGATTGGGATTGAGGCCCCTTCCTTCATAATCTTGAATTTCCATGATGTGATTGGGAATAGGATACTTGGGGTTCTTATACCAATCGGCCAAATTATCATTATATAACCATGACTCGTCTCCTTTGAGAGGGTCTTTTTCTAGGCTAGAAGTTGGTATGAAAATAACTAGTCTTACATTATGAACATGGATTTTTCCCTTTCTTTACTAGTGAGTGCATGGTATAGCTTTAGGTCTTCCAAAGGCTTTTGGGTTCTGAGGAAGCTTTGTGATATGAAATGTATCATGTTTCAAGTACTCTATTGGGCCATTAGATAAGATGGTAAAATTATTGGATACTTCAAGAGGTGGCATATGACTTAGAGAATCAAGGGTATTAGGATCAATGTAGTTGTCCTTTAGTAATTTGAGGAGTATTTCCTTCCCCTTATCTTTTGTATTAGATGGATTCATGCCAAAATGGCAGTTGTAACTTTGGAACTCAGCATTTATATGTTTATAATGATCATATGAATGCAAATCTCTTATAATGTTAACCTCCATTTGTGAATGGGAGAACTTGATACACTAGTGCAATGTTAATGGGACTACATGAATCTCATGTAACCAAGGCCTACCCAGAAGCATATTGTATGAAAAATCAAGATCCAACACATGGAAAATGGCATCATGAGTCAAGGGCCCAATGATAACTAGCAAGCTAATGGTGCCCTGTGATTCACTCTCTTGATTGCTGTATGATTTGATGGTGATATTTTTTGCTTAAAGATCTATTGTTATGTACCCAAGAAGCTTAATGAGCTTGAGATACACTATGTTTAGACTTGATCCATTGTCTATAAGGACATGTTTCACTTTGTGCTAAATTATATATACTTCAATGTATAATGGATTTTTATGTAGTGGGCCAAGAGGTGACATATCACTTTGGTTGAATGTGACTTATTGGGTTAGAGCTAGGTTTCCAACCAAACCCTAAAATTGGTTAAGGGATATGTCATTCAAAATAGTGGATTGGATAAGGTATTCATTCAAGATTTTCTTATGGATTCTTGATTGCACAATAAATCTAAATTGGATATTTGTGTTGGCATATTTTACAATTATTCCACTGTATCAAATATCTTTTCTTAAACAATGTTAAATGGATTATTCTAAGGCTAAATGGTGGGTTAGATAATGGGTGAAGTAGTAGGTGGTTGTGGGCCTAGTATGGTAATTTTAGACTATCAAGTTGTGATTACACAATCAAGATTATATATAGGACTATTGTTACTAACTAATGATGGTGGAGGGGGGATAGATAAGATAAGTCTTGGTTACCAATGCACTTGGGTGTGGTCATAGGTGAATGATGAGTTATTATAAGGTCCTAGTGTGGGAATCCCTACTTGTTGGTTCACCTATGTGTGGTCATAGGTCAAAGAAGGGTTATCAGAATGATTGGATTAGTTTATTATAACTAGCAATGATGTTGTCTTGTTGAAATTTTGTTTAGGATTAATGGAAATGGTGTTAATGCTAACTCTCGAGATATGACCTATAACTAAGTTATAGTCATGTGAAATGACATGGTAGGTTTATTGGTTGTGGCCACTATTTTGGCCTTAGTTCTATCTATTATTTTTGATTTTTTGGTTCTACTTTTGATTCTACTAATTCAACCTTTGTTGTTGATGTTGTTGTTATTGCACAAGTTGATTGTTATGTTGAGGAAATGAGTTTTGATAGATGTCAAAGTTTTGATTGGATGTGGAAGCTCCATTATCTAATGTGATCTCACCATTATCCAACATATTTTGAATGAAATGTTTATTTTGCACACAACATTGCAAATTATGGCCTTTAATCCCATGAAACTCATAGAATTATTCTAGCTTGTACCAATCTGGCATGTCTGTACCCTCATGATATTGCTCTTTTAGAATAAGGTATCTGATTAGGTTAGCTACTATGAGATTTTGAAAGACTACTTCAATTTGTTCTCCAAGGTTGGTAAAAGGATGACAAGTAGGTGGGTTTCTCCTTGGAGGAGGTGGGTTCTACAAAGACAAAGGCTGTTATAATTATTACATTTATTGTGTTGGCCTAGGTTGTGCTTGTTGTGTATGCTATGTTTGTTTTGTAGGATTAAGATGAAAAGGTGGTAATGGTTGATCAAATAGTTTTTGCACCATTTAGACATAGTGTGACTCTGTTACTCCATTTTTGAAAACATTATTATTATGGTTAAATTATTTTGGCTTATCATTATTATTAGCATGTTCTTGTTGTGATGCTTTAACTTAGTTTAGATTTTGATGTTAATTATTGGTCTAATTTTAGTCATTATTTTGATTGGTTAAGTTTAGTTTTATGATCCCTTTGTTAATAATGTCTCTTTTGATCACTAAACCTTTGTTGATGATCTCTTTGAACATATGCACGTATTACAACTTTAGATAGGATATTTCACTATGTAGATTTTTGGTAAACACAACTGCTAGTTGCTTGTTTGGTAGACTATGGGTAAAATAGCTTGTAAGGGCTCTCCATCACTATAGATAACTTGAAAATATTTCACCTCATTTTTGCTTTGCTTGTGTTAAGTTGACCAGTGAAATCTCATGCTCAATATTATATGAGAAGTGTTGCACAAACTTATTTAATAGATCATTGAAGTCAGAAACTAAGTTCTTTGGTAGTTTCAAAAACCATTCCAAGGTTTGTCTAGCTAAACTTCTTGGAAATAACAATAGATAAATGTCACTATATGCCACTAGTTGACATGTAATAAATAACTCCATTAGATGTGTTTTGGGGTCACCTTTCCCTTTGTATTTGTTGAATTTGGGTGGCTCATATCCTAGAGGAATGGAATCTATAAGTACTCCATGTTAAAGTATATGAACACACATCACCCAATTTATAATTTTTAACCTATTTCTCAGCTTAGATGGTAGCAATTACATCCTTCATTTATTGTAATTATTGCTCAAGAAAACTTGTTGGAATATTGGCTTGGATGGATGGTTAGGAGGTCATAAGTGGATTACTTGGACTGGGGTATGATGAAAGGATTTATTAGGGTAGGTTGGATTGGTTAGGGAATGGTCTAGGAATGTGCATACATGGATTAGGGTGCAATTATTGAAATTATACCTATGGCAGTGCAATATTCTATTTGGGTTTGGATATGTATGATTGATTTTATGGATATTGAGGCTGAGATGGAGGGATATAATCATACTATGCCTATTGTGGTTGAATAGGGACTTATTGTCAACTATTCAAACCTTGTTTTTGAATGAGAACTTATGATCCAAAACTCTATCTATGAACTTGTGGTATGTTCTACATAAAAGGTAATTGTTGCCTAGAAGGTACTTGAAGAACATTAAAACCTCTTTGTTGCATGAATACCTATTAAGAAGTGGATGCATGTTGAATATTCAATACCTATCACTGATCAATATGAATATGTTGTTGATTAGACATCATTTGATTTTAGATTAGTATATTGGCTTACAAGGGAAGAGGTATGTTCATTTTTACCTGGTGAGGTGGAAATGTGGTTGCCCCCTATTGAGGTGGAAATGTGTTCAACATCTATTGCATTAGGATACTTGATTATACCTACTATTGTGGAATACTACTTGTCACATTTGAGGGAGGAGTAAGATTTGACACATTTTGTTGTAGTGTAGCAATGCTTGTTGGTTGGATACTTAATCCTATTGGTTGTGCTCTTAAAGAAGTGGTTGGTTGAGGATAAGAAGTAGTTGGTTGAGGATAGGATGTAGAATTACATACTCCTTAATTTTGAAAACCACTAACAGAGCTAGCTAAAGGCACATTTTGTTGTTGATTGATTGTTTATGTGTTAACACCACTTTGGTTTAAATTGGACATTATTTGTGCATTACCCCCTATTTTTTGCTCAATATCCTACATAAAAGCTAAATATATTTCCTCTATAATTGGTGTATTGAACATGGTTTCTAATGAAGTGTTTTTCATAAATGGGTCTATATCCTAATTCTCTTGACCTATCAACTCCATTAAAACTCCTATTTGAGGAGCTAGATTAATAATATGTGGATTTGATAAGGCCATATTAATGAAATTACATGCTAAATTGAGATATGTCTGGTATGATTAATGCATTTGATCAAAGTAGTCATCCATGGGACCTCTTTTTGGGATAAACACATGAGGGTTTTGATAAGGTATTGGTATAATAGAATTAGGATTTTTAGAGGAGAATGGTTCATGAGTCTGATTATAAAACATGTTGGAAGGCCCTCTTTCTATATTTTATAAGTTTTTATACCCTTCCTCTGTGGTTCTATTAGGATCATACATTGATAGCGTTATAATGTGATAATGATGTTGTTGAGTACTTTTTGCAACTAATGGTATGCTAGATAAGTATTGGGCCATTATCTATTGATCTTGCTCCATATATGGAGGTGTACTAACCAAATAGTTGGCCAAAGGATCTTGACTTTGTCCCCCTATTTAATTTTTTTGGTGTGGATAAGAATCTATTTCCCAAATGACATTGTATTCAGTAGGGTTTTCCACAAAGTCCCCTTATATGAAAGGATTTTCATATCCTAAATTTTACATAGTTCCATTACATGTATAGTAAGCTATGTTCAAATTAAATGACAAATATTTCACAACAAGTGAAGGGATTAAGATTTTATAAACTCTGGAAAAGCTATGCCTTTTGAAAAGACAAAGGGTTTAAACATGATTTATCTTGGTCAAAGTGGATATGAATCTACAAAAAATTTATGCAGAGAATTGATAAAAATAGTGTAGCATTGTATGACAAATGACAAGTGTCTGATACATGCAAATGTCACACAAAATGACCTAATAATCAAACTACCAAACTCTATTGTCAAAACATTTTCCAAATAGGTCTAAGTTACTAGAGGGAAAAGTGAAAAGCTATCATCCTTTGATTAATAGGTCCAAACACAAAGTCAAAAGCTAGACTCAAATATGATATGCGAGGACCAATGGACAAAAAACAATAACATTCCACTTAAAAAGGATGATTTATTAATTTAACAAACTTGGAATAGTTTAACATAGACAAGGTACATGACTCTAGGCATAAAAAATGATTTGATTGGTATAAGATGCTAAATAAGAGATGTTTGAAGATAAATTGATTTGAAAAAAATAAAAGCACAAAAAAATATAATTTTACAAATTTGAGTGATGAATTAACCCAAGCTACATAACCCAAAATAGTAAGATCTGGGTATCAACCCCATGAGTTGAGGTCTAAACCAAAATCAACCAATATTTGAATTTGAATTTGTAATAGTTAATCAAGGACTCAACTAAAGATAAACTATGAATTTGATGACAAAGAGCTAGAAAAATTTGAACATCATGACCACACTAATCCAAGATTCAACAAGGCTCAAGTGATTTGTTGAAAATAAATGATAATGGAGATGCAAGATAAGACAAGTCTTTTGAAACAAAATGGGCAATCTAATGATGTTAACACTCTTGAAAGATGATGTGATAAGTGGTTTATGTTTCAAGACTTCAAAGACACAATATTTTGAAATGATTTGGGCAGTGCATCAGTGCCCTCCTTAATCAAGTGCTACTCCCAATGTTTTGACATAAAAAGGGAATGTTTGATAAGTTAAATCAAAGTGTCATACGGATGGCATAACACCTCAAATAGTGGAGTGATGTGGACTCATGACTTGTCAATTTATATGGTTTAAATAGTACAAGTTTTATTCTAACACACCAAGTAAAAATGACCAAAATACACTAAGTATAATAATCCAAATCCTATCAAGGGTATGGCAATGTGGAGTTTACTAAACTAATTATTTTTTGAACATTTCTAGATGGATCAAATGCATACAACTTTCATGTCACCATATAAAAGAAGTGCACTTTAATTAGGTGTTTATGGCACTTGAATTATTGTAAAAATGTCTTTCCCTTTTTTCAACCACTACATCCATCATTTGCTCAGTGTAGTGTGATGTCTAATGTGCACATACATCCTAGTGCTTAACCCCAACACTAAAAGATGGTTTAACCACTCAAGCCTCCAATCCTAGTGGGGTTGATGAAGTTGAGGTTGAGAGATGAAACCCTAGGTCAAAGCTTCCATAAATAACTCATGTAAGTTAATGAAGTCCCCCTCACAAGTTCAGATGCATGAAATAAATGACACAATAGAAAGACTATATGGTCATCTCAAGATCACCCAATACTATTACAAGTTTTTGGGGAGGGATTTAAATGACATTATTTATATTATTTGTACTAGGCTCAAAGTGAAATGAGATGGAACTTTTGATCCCAAAAGTTCCTTAAAGGGGACAGATGGGAGAGCATACACGCATGTCTCTTTTTACTAAAACACACAATCAACAAGCAAGTTTGAAAATAATTAAAGCTAGGTTAATTTCATTGCATCAAATTTAAAGTGTTTGATTAGATTCGTTACTATCCCCTTAGCTTTAATATGTGAAAATGTAAATAATTTCAAACCACCCAAAAAAAATTTGGTACTTTTGATCCCAAAAGTTCCCTAAAGGGGATAGATGGGAGAGCATACATGCACAAATATCTATTTACTCAAAAAAGATTAGATTAAAAAAATAATGAAAACTTGCAAAAAATCTGAAGTGTATTCAATTTTATATCACTAAAAAAAATGTTTGGTGGTGTTATTTTAGCCCCTTGGCTTTAAGTTGTGAACTTTGAAAGAAACCACAAAAACTTAACCAATAAAACACCCTAAAAAGTTTCTTTAAACACCAAAATAAAGGATTCCTAGTTCATTTTAGACTTATAAATGAAGTGTGAAAATACTAATTTAGATTGAAATAGTTTTTTCAAATATGTCCTACAATGAAAACGTTATAACTTTGTTTAGTCTTGAAGCCTATTTATCAAATGAGACAAGCAACTTTGAAGGGTAAAATCTATCGATATGAAGGCAAAACCCCAAAATAATAAACATGTTAAATTAGGAAAAATTTATCAAAAATATCAATAAAAAACTAAAAAAATCTAAAAAAAATAAAATAAACCTATGAAACATGCAAACAACAAGTTAGAAGGTTAAAAACAAGAAAACCGAACATAAAAATCATAAAAACCTACAGTCAGTAATTTAGCCATAACTTTTAAAATATACATCCATTTATCTCGAAATTTTTGAAGGTTATTTATAGATCCAAGGTTCACCTCTCTACAAAAATTAAAGTCAAAATAGTTAATAAAAAACATTATTATCTCTGTACTATCCATTTTTACCAAAAAACTAGTAAATAAAAAGTGATAGTCACTAAAAGAGTCATAAATTTTAAACTAAAAATCAGATTTTAATAATTTTTTTATAGAATTAAGATAAAACCAGTAAGAAAATCTTATAAAAATGTATTAAAAAATAGTAAATATATTAAAAATTTGAGCTATTTTAATATCCATTTTTGTTTAAAGATGTGGGATTCCCAACCATATCCCACCGAGCGTGCAATTTGTGATCAAGAAATTTGATAAAGAGAGGAGGTTAGATCAAGTGCTAGTCTATAAAAATATCAAATCAACATACTAACATGCTTACATCTCTAATTATGGATCTTAGGGGGAGTTTAATTAACAAACAACAATTGAAAACTTAACTAAAATGCAAAGAACAACAATCTTTACCTTCCTTGAGAGCTTCAAATGATTTATTATTTTGGCTTGATCAGATTATACATAAGAAGTCTTCATCAATAACATATGGCTAACATCATCTCCTCTATGCAACATTATTAAATGCTTGGTTTTATTGATGGTTTGACTCTATTTCAACATTATAATACTAGGCTTTTAGCTTTATGAATCTATTCTTGCATTATAACATTACTTTGATTGATATCTCTAAATAAAGAGCTTTAGGCTTGTTATTATAGGCTTTAAAATCCCTTAGAATGGATTAAATCTAACCATGTTTGAGTATATTAACTTTGGTTGGGTTTGTCATATTCTTAGTATATTCTTTTAGATATTTTCCAGAAGTGACAACTCACAAAGGTAATGAGTGTGTCTTATAATGTTCTAAGATGCTCATAAATTTCCTTTTTAGTAATTAGCTTAATTAATTTATTATATCATGGGTGAAATCAATTAGGATTTGAAATTGATTTAACTTTCTAATTGATTTTTATTAGGGCGTGCAAGTTAATTAATTCTTTTTAGGCATTTGGTCATTTGTTTAATTTTGATTAATTCAATGTATGTATTTGCCTTATTTAATTAATTTAATAGGCCAAATAGATTTCATACAAGGTTATAAATCCAAATTCAAGACTAATATAAATTCTTAGTTTAAATATTTGATGATTGGTAAGAATTAGTCTAATAGTCTGATGTAAATCCATTGGTGGCCAAATTTACATGTCTATAATTAGTAATTGAGTCAACTAGATAAATATGCCAAGTTTTTTGTCTACAAAGATAGTTATTGTTCCAAACAATGATTAGGGGACACAAAGTTGGGAATATATTGATCTTCTATTGTCTCCCATACATGAGTTTGAAACTCCTCTTGAAGGAGAGAGTAAAACTTCATCAGATACTGAATAGGGGCCAACAAAATAGAGGGTAGATAGTAAAGGAAATTTAGATTATGAAATTGAAGAATCTTTATCATAGAAAAAGATGCCTAAGTGGGCCACTCAAACACTGAAGGAAGTGAGACCTGATGAAGGTGAGAAAATAGGCACTCAAAGTGAAAATGCAACCTCATCTTAACTAAAAAATTCTATTGATGAAATTTAGGACATGATTGAAAAACTAACATTAGATTATTCTCATGAGGAACTCAATGTTTCATTTGATTTAAAACCAAAAAATTTCAAACAAGATGAAAATCTTGACTCTTGGATAAAAGTAATGAAAGATGAGTATAATTCACTATTAAAAAATGGGACTTGGAATCTGGTTGATCCACCATATAATTACAAACTAGTTGGCTACAAGTGGGTCTATTGAAATAAATACAAGGTAGACAAATCTCTTTACAAGAACACAATAAGGCTTATCACAAAGGGGTATACTCAAAAGGAAGAGATTAACTACAATGAAACCTTTACACCTACATCAAAATGCACTACCATTCAGACCATGTTGGCTCTAGCATCTCACAATGGATGGAAATTTCACCAAATGGATGTCAAAAATACATTTATGAATAGAGACCTCAAGAAAAATATGTACATGACACAACTTGATGGTTTTTTAGTAAAGGGATAAGATCAAAAGGTGTGCAAACTAAAAAAATCATTGTATGGTTTGAAATAATCCCCTAGAGCATGGTACAAAAAACTGGCTGAGCACCTTATAAACATGAACTTCAAACATTTTGAGTTTGAAGATGCAAATATTTTCATTAAAATAGTTAACAATGTAGTTGTATTTGTGGTGGTGTATGTTGACAATTTATTCAGCATAGGGAACAATGAATGGAATACTACAAAATTTAAATCAGAGTTGATGAAAAGTTTTGAAATGACTGATGTGAGTTATCTTCATTACTATCTGGGTATTGAAGTAATTCTAAAACCAAATTATTTATTTGTCACTCAGAATAAGTACATTGGTGACATTATGAGCAAGTTTGGAATAGAAGATTGTAAGCCTCTCATCACACCCATGGAATAGAATCTCAAATTAACATCTAAAGATTTAATATATTTAGTTGATGCTTCTAAATATAGATAGTTCATTAGAAGTCTAATTTATATGACTACCACTTGACCAAATATATCATATGTATTTGGTGTCTTCTTAAGATTCATGCAACAACCTAGGGAGTCATTGGGTAGCAGCAAAAAGGTTTTTTAGATATCTCAAAGGCACACAAAATTTTGGGCTTAAATACTCTAGGGAAAGAGACTTCAAACTGGTTGAGTATTCAGATTCTAACTATGCTGGTAATCATGAAGATGAAAAGTCCATGTTGGGTTTTCTAATGAATTTGGGAATAATAGTTGTCAGTTGGAAATCCAAGAAGCAATCAATATCAGTAATTTCTTCAACAGAGGTAGAATATATGGCCACTTTAGAGGCAATTAAAGAGATCTTGTGGCTAAGAAGGGTTCTTTTAGATTTGTAAGAGCAACAAGCTTTGTCAACACTTCTCATGGTTGATAACACTTTTATAATCCAGATGGCAAAAAATCTAGTCTTTCATGACCAAACCAAGCATATCAATAACAAATTTCATTTGATTCAGCACTATGTGAAATATTTTAGTGTCAAGCTAAAACATTGCTCGATAGTAGAACAACTAGCAGACATCTTGATAAAGGTGCTTGGATGAATGTTTTTGAAAAGTTTAGAGGAATGCTTGGTCTAAAAATAGCCCATATGGATTAAGGGAGGGATGTAATATTAGTTAGATAATATTTCCTAATTCCTAGGTGTATTTGCTCATTTATTTTTATCTTCTTGTGTGTAGCTCAAGAGTCGCGTAGGAATATGAATGGACTATTTAGTAGGTGAAGTGATAAGTCACAATTTTGGATTTATAATGTTTGATTTGCTTCATTTCAAATTAAATCATGAAATATAAATTTCATTACCATTCCATCTAGCCTGTCATAATAGAGAGAGAATTTTATAGTTAAATGAGTTAGATAAAATGATAATAGAAGCTTTGAAGCAAACAGAGATGATGCAATACCAAAGGAAACAATGGCATGATTTGAACATCAAAGAAAGATAGTTCAAAGGAGATTGGGTACTTTTGTATGATTCTAAGTATTAGCACTTTAAAGATAATTTGAGAACTATATGGATCAAACCATTTCAAATAAATCAATTTTTTATAATGGTTTAGTATAATTACTATCTATATATGGTAATCAGAATACACTCCTAATTAATGAACATATGTTGAATTTGTACCAAAAACCTTTCAGTAAACAAAAATTCATCCAGCTAGTACAAAATGATTTTGACCCCATGGAAGAAATCAAAGTTTCCATGACTATTGATCCTTAAATACAAGATGGCCTTAATAAAGTAAGAAGATCCACCTCTTCTCTAAAAATGCAAAAAAATAAATATTAATAAAAATTCAACAATGAAAATCCTTAAGGACGTTGTTGATATTCATGACCAAAAACCCAGCTTGATCGTTGATCATGTACTATAAGATGAGCCTTGATTTAAGAAAAAACCAATAAATGGTTGGTCAAGGGAAAAAAATTAAAAATAAAAAATAAATTAGAAAAGGTGAGTTAAGAAATTGAGGAGTAATGATTGATTCTCCTTATTCCAAAGTAATAAACATTGATGTTGTCTTATTCTATACCATTCCTTAAACTAATTCATACAATTTATTTTGTTAGAATAGTTGAAGAAGGACAAACAAAGACAACATCATTGTTTTTTAAAGGTATAGCGTTTATTCTTTTACTAAGGGTTAGCTTTTGAATTTATAAGTCTACACATATATGCTCAAATATTTGATAAAGTTTCCATAAGTTCTAGGTGAATTATATTCCCACATCAATATGAAATATTTTCAAAAAATTACATTTTGGAACTTGACCACATGCTATCAACTTTGTCCTATCAATTCATAAACACTTCCATGATGACTTTGTCTTTATCATCATATCACAACTCATGTGGGAAAGTAATTGATAAATAATTGGTGGCATGATGATTATGAATAAATGAAAAGGCAATAATCAGTAGTCATTATTAATTATGGCATGATCAATTTGAATTGTCATCATCACTCAACATGCTTGGGAGATTTGGGTTTTGTTCATAACATTGAAATAAAAAGGATACCATTTCTATCATAATCCTTTGCTTTCTAGCAAAGTGTCATTTCCCTCTTGAGTAGAGTTGTAGATTGATTGTGTCTTGTGTAAAACTAAAAAATTTATAATGGGACAAAAAAAAATTGAACCTAAATCTATAGATAGTCTCTTAAGAGATGAACAAGCAAAATAAGTGTTTGCAGTAGTAGGATGACTTGAGTTTCTCATGAAATTCTATGGTTTTGATGAGACCCTAGTTATAGATTTCATCCTCTAATTGAAGAAGGAATTTTACATTGTTAAGGGCATGCAAATTACATCCTCTAGCTAGGTTATTAGTTAATTATCTATAATTCTAGACGAAGGGGCCAATATTGTAGTAATATCCTCCTTCAACAACCTCATCCATATTTTCAATAGCAAGGGAGAACTAGTGCCAATGTATGTTCAAGATGTCAATGGTAGAATCAAAGGTATCAATAGAGATTCCTTGTCTAAACCTTAGAGGTTTGTATCTTTTTAGATTATCAAATACCTAACTTTGAGTATTAGTGTAGTGTTTTAAGTAGTATTGTGATGAGAATGTTGATTTTTCTAAGGTATGGCATGAAAAAAATCCATCATTGAATCAAATTACCCTCATTTTTGTTAGGTTCCATTCAAGTCATGACTATGAGGTACCCTAATAACCCATTTTCCATCTTTTATCATGGACTCATTTAATTGATAATTCAACATCATTTTCTACAACAAGATCAGGGCATAGAAGCTTGGATTGATTTTTGTGAAGGGAAGAAGAGGAAATATCTCATAATTGCTAAGAACATACCACAAGATCCTCTTGATTAGAGCTCTAGGGCTCCACCAAGGGTTTATTCTTCTAAAGTGGTTACTCCTAAGTCAATTTAAAGTATAAGATCAACTTTTATGGCTATTTCACTCAGACCTCCAAGTCCCCTCAATGTAATTGCATCATCAGAGCCAAGAGAAAGATTAAGACTTAGGTCTTCCAAAATAAACCCTAAGCCATCTTCCCTAACTATTTATACATAGGAACCCATTCAAATTATAGAAGATGAACCATCAACAAACCCTATTTCACATCGTTCACCTCAATAATGGGATCAAATAAAAATATACACAAATAAATTGCATAGAGAGCCAAACATAGAGATATTTATTTTAAAACACACAATATAATATTATTGACCATATTTAAAACTCATATGGGTAATACATTTATATAGGAAAAGTCTTTACTATAATTGGAGAGATCATATCTCCATATATCTCTCTCACAATATCTCTTCACACCCTATGAATATGCATATACCTATAATATCTCATACGTAAATAAAAACTAACTTATTTATGTACTATTGTTATAACTCACAATAATAATACAATATATTCTAACAAATACATTCCAAAAACTAACTATATGTAATAGTGAATTATTACTCTCATAATTATTCTCATTAAAATATACAAATTAATGTGAGGGATAATTATTACCTAACATTCCCCACCTTAGGCATTACATGGTAATTTATGTTTCAAAGGAATTAATCAAAGTAAATAAGGAACACATAAAATTCTTATCAGCCATTCATTGTCAAGAACACATCAATCAAATTAGTATGGGAAATTTGAATAAGAACATTTACCATCAACCATTCACTAAGGGAACCAAATCAACCTATATAGTGTGGGAACTTATCAACAAGAACCATCTATTCAACTTTCACTCATGTCTCTCCAAGAATTAAATAAAATAGAATTGTATGCCAATGCATACTCTTAGGTTTGCATACTATTATCTAAATATTGTTGCGCATGACCACTACTATGTGAAGAATGCATCTTGTATTTACTCCATGTGAATGCAATGGATGTTTCATTGGCCGATCATCTTTATAAATAAGTATGGTATTTAGAGGATCTGTATAGTTAGCCTCTCTCCTAATTGTCACCACATTCATGTATCTCCTAAACACCTTTTTTATGAAGTACACTATATGGTAAAATAGGAAACACACCTCTTATTTATCACACATATAAACAAATTTTGAAAATAATGTGTGTGTGTGTGTGTGTGTGTGTGTGTGTGTGTGTGTGTGTGTGTGTGTGTGTGTGTGTGTGTGTGTGTGTGTGTGTGTGTGTGTGTGTGTGTGCGCGCGCGCGCGTGCGCACACCACTATATCAAAATTTCCCCTTTATTAGTGGCTAATGAAAAGTGTAGAAAGCCTCCATCCTCTATTGTCTTCTAACCTCCAACATGTCATTGCTTACTCAATGAATGCATCGATGAAGCTCATATGCATGAATTTCCTAAGGAGATATCCCCCCATAGTTTGGATGTCATGTACAAGTGATAATGCATCCTTTACAATATTAATTTTATGTGATGTTGAGTCAATGACAAAATGATTCTCTAAAAAGGCATTGATATTTTTTGACAATGGACCCAAATAATTTACAATAGACTCTACCAACAAACATGATTTTGACATTTTTACTCATTTTTAATTTTGATAATAACATCTCTTTTGACATAAAAAAATATAAACTATAATACCAATTATAAATAACATCAAAAGTCTTAATTGATTATACAAACTTAATTAACTAAAATATTTGATGATAGACAAAGACAACCTTATTAATACTTTTTAAAAAATACCACTAACCTAAATAAGTGATATTACATCAAACTAAAAATAGCTAAACTTAAACTTTAAGCTATGGAAAACTAGAATGATTTAAGCGATCCTCAATACATTATATGGTGAGTTGGGTGTAAGTTTAGAGTCAAACATTTACTCGAAGGTGCTTAGCACTACACATGGACTGCATGGGAAAGGATCCAATTCAAAAATATATGTATAGCACCATGTCACTATAAATAAATTTCTTGAACCTTTTCTATACATATTTGTCTTTATAGAATGAGAATAGGTCTACCTCATGCCCACATAACATCAACATCTCATAGCTTTACACACCTCCATTATTCTTGTTTTTTCTATCCTTATAAGCTATTGTAATTTTTATTTTTATATTGATCCAATGGATATCTTTATATGGAGGGACCAAGATTGTAATTATGAATGACTAGAGAAGAAGGAATATCAACTTGGTAATTAGTAGTATTTAATAGTGCATAATCTAACCTAGTTGTGTATGAATTAGAACCTCCAAAATACCTAAGAATGTCAGGTCATTTATTCTCCATTTATTTTATTTTCAACAAGGATTCAAAAATTACAACCCTTAAAATTTTGAAACCCAATTATAATAATAGATCATGGAGAAGAAGCTTATCACAATTGCATAGTTGTCTAATGCAATAGCACCATAAAGGGATCCATGGATCTACAGGTTGACAATGACACAATAGGGATACATCTAAAGAGAAGTCAATTTTGGTGGAGTGCATGATTCATAATAAGAGAGTCAAGATGAATGGATCTACCAAATTAAAATATTTCTATGCAAAATGCCATGTGCCTTCCTATCTGAAAACATCCAGTCAATAGTGACTTGATCTTCATAATATACATTGAAACAATAATTCTTTGAATAAAATCACAATATAATGTGCACTTGATGGAATAATCTACATATGGAAACAATATTCAAAAAGATACAAAATGCTGAGCCATAAAATCCAAAAGGCAAGTGAAATATCACTCTTAGATCAATAGAAAAATATATTCTATTCTATAATATTAAAACTCCACAAAAAAAACATTTGTAGTTTTATTTTACTCTCATGAATGGGGTGATCATAAAATAAATGAAATTTCCTTGTCAAAATTTAGAATATCATTGATCTCATAGTCCCATTTGCTTTGATAATTCCCACTCTGATACTAGATAATGGGATCAAATAGATTTTACATAAATAAATTGCACAGAGAGCTGAACATAGAGATATTTATTTAAAAACACAAAATATAGTATTATTCACCGTATTTCAAACTCATATGGGTAATACATTTATATAGGAAAAGTCTTTCCTATAATTGGAGAGATCATATCTCCATATATCTCTCCCATAATATCTCCTCACACCTTATGAATATACATATACCTATAATATCTTATAAGTAAATAACAACTAACTTATTTGTGTACTATTGTTATAACTCAAAACAATAATAAAATATATTCTAACAAATAACTATATGTAATAGTGAATTATTACTATCATAATTATTTACATTAAAATATACAAAATAATGTGAGTTCTAATTATTCCCTAACACTCAAGAAGTCTCACATGAAGAAATTATTCCTCTCACTCAGAAAAGAAGAAGGAAATTGATATTAGCTATTGATAATGAAGCAATAGTTGTAGAAAATCTTGATAGTATAAGATAGGAACCCACTACCACTACCAATCTAGCACAAGACAAAGAGGAAGTGAAAACTCCTTTTCCACAAAATGATTTTGTAGAGACTATTCCTAAGACTATTCTTGTTACCTCAACATAGATATCTATTGACAAAGGTAAAGATCCAATGATTGATGAAGAAGTTCAACCCTAAAAATAAATATATGGTGTATAAATACATCATGCCTTATTATTATCCTAGTTGTAAGCCATAGTAAAGTAGAATGTAGAAGACATTGCTGAGCTAATATCTTCAACCCAAAGTAAGGATTTTGTCATCTCTCTTTTGTTAAAACAAATAGAAAGAATCCAAACTCAATCCTTTGAAAAGTTAGATGAATATGATAATGACATTATTGATCTATGGAGTTACATCAAAACATTTGAAGAAGATAATATATCTTTGAGAAGAAATCTTTTGAAGTTTGAATAAGAGAATACCACATTGAAAGCTCAAATTGCTTCCAACTCTTATAATGTGCCTCCCAAACCCATGGTAGAAGAAATTTTCCAAACCACTCTATCCTACATTGATGTTAAAAGTCACTAAGAGAAATTTTTTTATGAGCTTGGAAAATTGAAAAAGAAGAACCAACTTCTTGAGAAGGAGAAACAAAAATTGTAAGAAGACTTGACACAAGCACAACAGAAGGAAGAATAAGCTAGACAAACCATTTAGTTCACCTGTCAACTTGGTGAAAAATTATAGCTTGTAGGAGTCCTTCACCTTCATATAGTTTATTCTTGCATGAGAAATTTTTTAGATGGTATTTACTCCATATCTCTTTTGGATTACCACATGATATTA
Source organism: Torreya grandis (assembly GCA_037957365.1). Taxonomy (NCBI): domain Eukaryota; kingdom Viridiplantae; phylum Streptophyta; class Pinopsida; order Cupressales; family Taxaceae; genus Torreya; species Torreya grandis. The sequence goes on from JARHVA010001923.1 coordinate 56,836, forward strand.
ACACAAGTGAAGAATTCTAAACAATCTATCAGAACAATACTCTTGATAGATAGGATTTGTCATGTGAATTTTATCTATGTGATATTATTCTAGGGAACACTAATAGTTTCTTGGTAAATTTATTTTTTTGAGATTTGTAATTGAGATTTCTTCTCTCTACCTACAAGAATAAAATATAATGGCATGATAGATACAATGACCATATAAACACTACAAGAGAAGTCGGTATATGTATTAGACCCTAGTTTAGTAATACACAATAAATATTGGAAAAATACCAAAGTTTCTATTATCAATAGTCTAAAATCCATGATCTTTATCTTTATGCTATACATGATGTCATTATCAATTTTAAACTATTTTTCTAACATTTATTTGACCAAGTGGTGATTTCCTATAGTCAATGTCAGAGTTTGTTGATAGTCCCTTTAAAATGGAGAGAAGTTATTTCTCCTACCACTATCAAATGGACCCTTAGAAGGGATGAGGCCATTACCTAGATAATTTTTGATTTAATTCAACAAAGAGGGCAAAAACTATGGATTAGGATGATATTTAATCCACCTCTATTACTCTCTCGTATGTCTCTATGGAAAAATACAGGGCCACAATTTGAGGAATAATTTGTTATTTGATTTCATTTGTTAATAGGGATATGGGATTTACTTCTACTCATGAGAGAATATTCCAATATTTTTACTTCATATATGATCTCAATCTCAATCTGTAACAAAGGATTCACACTTATGAGGATAGGAGAAGTTAGTTTGCAATGGGACTTATAAAAGGTAAGGTGTGGGGGAAATGATGAGTCCATACTATGACTCATTATAGTAATGATATATCATCCTTAATAGCCATAAACATTCCATTTGATCTGAGAATTACATGTAGTCTTAGGGTTTATAACTACCCTAAGGTATAAAATGGATGTTTTTATCTCTATAATCTCATGTGAGTCTAAGTTAGCATTCTTTGCATGATGTTCTAACTATTTGCATGTTTAGTATTCTATATTTTGATATGTATAGGTATAATAGCATCTAAATAAGAGATTTGATATGATCTCATGGAGATAAGGAAGTGCCATGACCAAAAATTGATCATTTGAGTGTAGTTCCAAATTTTGTCAAGTATTCTATGGACTTTGACAAATAGCTATAGATTGCAACAGTCATGATATAGATTACGACAATCAGAAATAGATTATGATAATTATGATCTGGATTCTCACAACTCACTATGAACTTGTCCATAACATGTGCGGAGGTATTCCATAAGCTCTTCTAGCTATTCCATGATGATCTAGGACTTCTCTAGATACTTTCTATTTTTATACATATCTATATATATATTTTTATTTTTATATAGCTTTCCATTTATGGAAGTTAGTTGATAAAGGTTGTAGCTTTAGATAAGATGATATGGATATATTGTATGAAAGATTTGGTGATGAGATATGGATAGAAGATGCAGTTATAAATCCCATAAGGATCTTCCAAACAATGTGTAGATCTTTTTACAATGCTCTTCTCTATTTCATCTATAACAAACCAATCTATCTGAATATCCTCTTGTTTGGATAGTTAAGTTGTTACCTTGTTTTTAGGATAGTCAGTTTCTTTTGCATCCAATAAAAGGTGGATCTATGCTTGATCTAAAATGTGCATAAATATTGTAAGAATTATCATTTTGAGTATACAAAAACTTCATAGTACAATACTCTTTCATTCTATGATTTAAGATAGTATTTTAAAGACTATATTGATTTAACTATGAATCTAAGGGTGAGCAAGGGCCCACTCCCCAAGGAGATAGGATGTTACTTTTGGTATTTATAAGTTTATTTATTATTTTTTTCAATTAAAAATTAATATAAATGCTTTGTGTGATTAGATTAATAACCTACAGGTTATAATAGACTATTAATGTGTGTACTTTCAAATCTGAGCAAGCATTTATCATTGTTTTAATTTTAGCAACCTTTATTTTACAAATCAGCTTATAAGTGTGGATTTTGGATTCAATTTCAATGTGTTTACAACATTATGTGATTACTTTAAGAGTATTTATTTTAGTATTTTGGTGTGTTTACATTTTAAGAAAGTGTGTTTCTTTTAAGAATTATTTTAGACTTTAGGAGTAGACACTTAAGTTAGTACAACACCAAAAAACCCCAAACAACACTATTAGCTAAAACCAATAAATACCTTACTACAGACATCCTTAGACACTGGCCCTAGTAATAAATGAAACCAACACAAATTTATTACAATAAGGGGTAACAATGACACTAATCACATACATGCTTTACTTATTTTTTTTTTAGTGTTCACAAATGCTTATAGGACCTAGATATACCACACATATCTAGATTTTTTATTATCTACACACTAGGGGCACATACATAGGTTCCTCATTTGATACATTCACCCATTTGGGGACATCACATATATATTTTTGATTATATATATCATATATTTAGCATTATTTATATCTTAATATTGATCATCTTACACTACACAATTTTTTTGCCAATTACTACTACTCTAGACTCAATTTACATATATCTTTGGTCTTATATAGATTTGTACCACATGTTCATTTATATTTTCATTTCTAGATTTAATAGTTTATACTTGATTATAACTCTATGAATCTACATTTATTCAATGGAATTTGAATATGCCATTATTCTACAGATCCACACCACTTCCTTTCTTTGTATATATGCTTTGGACATGTGTCCATGTCCTTATGTGTGCCTTCTTGATTATGTATGGAGACAGTTGAACATGTCCTTCCATATGGATCCATGCCAAAAAAAAATTTGTTTGGTTATTTTGATATTTAAACATGTCCTTGTATGTCTTACTTTCTCAAATTTAGTGACATGTGCCCATGTCCCTTGTATCATGGCATCTTGGTCTACTTTATGTGCCTAATGTGTGTTGTATGTATGATTTCATATATGCATAATGCTCATGGCACTTGTATTTTGATTTTTACACACTCCATTTTTAGATGCCATGAGGGACCTCATGTATCTCCCCTTCCTCTCTAGGTGCCTTTATGGACATCATACCCCATCCCTAGGTAATTACTCAACTTATTACTTAGATTTGTTGTTCATACACATGCTTACATTTTTATATCTATCTTGATAGCCTTGTGAATGTTAGATCTGAAAAACATTATACATTACTAACTCATGCTCAAATTATATTAAAATTTGATGTTATGTATGCACATTATATTGGTTTATCATGTATATATCATATATGCTCAAGATAACACATATCATGCAAAACTTTTTTTTTGAGGATAGTTATTACATAGGTTTAACAACTCCCCTCAAAAAAGAGGGGGAATTCATAGAGGTTTTTCATAGAGATCAAGCCATCTAAATGCACTTAGAGTATAGTTTTTAGCATGTAGGCATAGAGTATAGAGCTAAAGATTAGGAAAACATAGTGAAAAATAATCAGACAAAGAATAGAGTAAGTCTGGTATTAAAATAACACATTTGGACACTAGCACCAAAAGTGGACATTAGCATTGTAGAGATATTGTCCAAGGTATGGTGTTACTATCTAATATCCCCATAAATAGGAAAATCTATGTTTTCTAGAAAAGTATAGTAGGTACAATCAAGGTTTGCACATATTTAGTTATAGATTATCATTTTTTGTTTAGTTTTACATAAAATCATAAAAGTTTGCTTAGATTTGGAGCATCATACACAAAATGATGACTCCTATTTTAGTTTTAGACTCAGATACATATTATTACAACTCAATATAAAATCCATATGCTCAAATATTAGATTTGGGGGCATGTGCATGGCACTTTTTTTTCATATGCTCATTTTTGTACCAGTTAATCAGATGGAATAGAAAACTACATGCCATTCTCTACACTCTTAATCTAGAAAACATTTACACTATTTTGTACTATATTTTATGCCTTACTCTATCTGTAGTATTTGGCATATTGAGTAGTCCCTGAGCTACATACTTGAGTGCCCGAGGGGCCCCTAAGCTAATATCATTCTAGAGTTCTGAAGTAGACATAGAGTTATTATATATACTTTAATTTATAGTCATAAAACTTTAGTTATATTTCAAAATTTAGTTATAGATGCATATACTACACATGGGTAGGCAATGATGGAGTCATAGTCTACTTGAGTTCTTGATCCACCTACATAAGAGGCTTGGAAAAGCCATCGGTCTAATACAAGCTATTCACATGTTGTGATCCATAAAATATAGGTGGGAAATGATGGATTTAAGTCTAGATTGAGTCCTTTATTGACACACACATGTGGATTAAGCAATCAATTCATATTAGTCTAATTTATTCATTGATTGATCAATAGCTACACACACACAAAAGATGTCATTGGGTTTATGTAGTGGTTCATGTACCCAGTGAGGTATATTCATTAATTTCCTCTCTTATCTTTTTATTTAGTTTTTTTATTTTATTTTGATATCTATTAAGTAAGGATTGATTCTATGCATTTTTCATTTGCAGGACATACAATGGAGCATACTTCACATACTCAGATCAAAATTCATGGGCTTTACTTCTTAGGTAAGTGCAAGTACATTTCTTTCCTTCATCCTAATCATTTTGCTTTGCTACATTTTTATAATAAAGGGTGAGATTTATTCATTTAAAATTAAACTTGAGTGTAATGAGTGCTACTTGAGACCACCCATCCCTAACTTATCCCTAGACTTATTGTAGGGCTTATTTGGATAATTATCTAGATTTTTTGTGGGATTTACATATCCATATAATTCTTAAAATTGGTCTCATACCCTCCCTTTGGAATATAAGCCCCTAGTGCCTTAGGTTATACCACCTGGACATTAGCACCATACTTTGGACACTAGCACCCTATGCTAGTTTCCTAGTTTAATGCTATTTTACTTCTCCCTCTTTTCAGCCCAAATGGATATCTTTTCAATTCTAAAGACACCTAAGGTTGGCCAAGACCTATTTTAAATCCCACAAAAAAACTAGATCATTATATATACATGATTTTTATCCCTTTATTCACTAGATGGAAATTAAATGGAAATACATACAAGCAAACTCATGACAAGTTGGGCATAATCATGATTATTGATCCCTAATCTACCTACTTATGCATACAATCATTTACAACCATCCTAAGCTTAAAATACATAGATTTATAGTCTCAATTCTCACCTAAAGTGCTCAAACTAACATTCATACTGAATTCATTTGCACTTTCACCAACACTAGGTGGGAAGAAATACATCGGGATTGATCTTCCTCAGATTATTGGTATGTGGGAAACCCTCATCATAGTAGGGTGTTAAGCATGTCCATCCTTCCTAGCTAACATCACACTTTTTCTAATTGTGCCAATTGAATACCCTAACAACATGTAGGTCTAGGGTTTTCATATAAAATTAGTTAAAATAGGTCATAGATAGTGAAGTAGGGTTTGTTTGTGTAGGAACATGCTTAGCAGACTCAGACATAATTACTCCCAGAAGTATAGATCAATTCTTTCATAGAGGACATTAGCACCAAAAGTGGACACTATCACCACAATGCTACTATCTAAGGTACAACATTATTATTTAGGAGGCTTTTTTATGCTTGGATCCTATTTTTAAAACTCAGACCAACTCATGTACCAATTTTTAGTTTCCAGATCCTTCATCTCAGGTACTTTTTAACTAAGTACTTATTTTTGTCATTTAATATTATTATAAATATTAGATTAGGTCAATTCTTGCATGTGGATATATTTATTATATATTTTATACCTTGATTTACTGTACTCAGACCCTTTATCAACCTAGGGCTTAAACTCCATAACCCGATAAAATTAAAATCACAAATCTAGGTATCTACATTTGCCCCATTTAATCTAAAATTTTAGTGTGACTAAAAGTTTTGTATTAAAATGGAAAAGATAATTCAAAATTTTGTGGGTGATTGTGAATCTAGACTTTTTGTTTGTTTTTATGTTGTTATAATGTATGGGATTATATATAGTTTTTCTCATATAAATAAAAATATAGTTGTAATAAATAAACATATTCAAAGAACAAATACAATTTTATGTCTATTTTATGGTGTCACTCATGGAGTGTGCTCTTATCATGAATATTTTATATGTTAAGGGTCAATAATTAACCTAGTCACTATGGAGTAGAAGAGGGAACTTTTAGTCTTATTCATTTCATGGCCAAATAAATGGACAATCTTATAAGTGGTTGTTTGATGAACACTTCCAAGATGAAATGAAAACTCTATATTAGGATAAGGAGTGGTGTACTAAGAATCATTTAACCTTATCACATTACAAAAAAAAATCAACCACTAGAAATGGCTTATATATTCAATTGGAATGTTTCTATTTAGTTTGATCAAGTTTGATCCACATAAAACTAATAATGCATGATTGCAAGTGGACCAACAATGTCCATGACCCCATCATGTATGTAGGTTTTTATTTTTAGTTTTATCTCAATTTATAATAATATGTATTACTTAAAATGAATATACAATTACCATGCCTCTATAATGAATGTAGACCTGATAAATATGAGATGGAATGAAAACCATTTTACCATTTGACTATAAACTATGTTATTGTTTTTGAGAGCATGGACCAACATCATGCCCTAAATATATGAAATTTTGTATATGTGGATGAATCGATATCATGTCCCCTATATTTTTAAGTGTATATATGTGCATGAACTAGTATAATTCCCCCTTGAATTATTTACATGTATATGTGCACATGAACTAATGTCATTTCCCTTTTATCTTTATGTTTGAATTGAGAACTTGTATCCCAAAAGTATGTGTATGTGAAACTTTGTAATTATGCTCATGTATAAAGTTGTGCATATTCCTATGCATATGTACCAAGCATGTACAAATTTATGTTAAAATGTCCATAGGTTGTTGTATGTGTATGGATTATGCCCTTGTAATATGTATCAATATGCTAATAACTCTCATGTAATTGAAACATTTGATAAATGAACCAATGTGAATCATTTATAATGTGCCAAATATAATAATTTGAATCATGTATATTATGCCAACTCTAAATTATTTATAAATATGAAAATATTAATTATTTAAAAATATAATAAATTGAAATTATATATTAAGCCTAATGTATACACACATTCAATGTGATGGATGTGACTATTATATTAATCATATTTGAATATGTATGTGATTAGATATGTTTGATGGTCGGTACATTTTAATAGGTTTACTCGATTTAATTATTTGAAATATTTATTCTATGAGTTTGTATAGTCATTTTGTGAATCTCACATGGATCGATAGATATATAGTATGTATAAATAAATTTTATTCTTGGATAATAGATAATAATTATCAAAGGCAATGTCATATATCAAAAGTAAAAAAAATCACCCATTTTGATAAATTGGGGCCATGTAAGTGTGGCAGGAGAGTATTGATAAAATTTTGGCATATTATGGATTTTCATTAATGGTTTTTAAAATGTTACCTTGAGGTATAATGTGTTTCATGTATTCTAATTCAATTTATAATAAGTGATTTAGATATATGGTTCTCGAATTATCAAGCATGGAATATTTGCATGAATTAATAAATGTGGGTTAGGTATAGTGCCTAGTTAAAAATTCATCCTGATAAATAGGTTAATTTTATATAATTCATTTTCAAAATGATGATTGATATTTTTATCTCTAATCCATCATCATTATAAGATGGTGAGACATCTTGACTCACCATTTTGATCTCTTGTAGACCACCTTATAGGCATAATAACCCAATGACCTAGTATGTTTCAAGATTTCAAAATTTTGACAAAAAATCATCTTTGATTTTTTTTTGAATTTTTGAATTTTTGAATTTTAACACTTTAGTTACTTTTAGGCATTTAATATATATATATATATATATATATATATATATATATATATATATATATAAGACATTTATGATATAAATTTATTTAGGTCAATACTATTAGGAATGTGATGGAACTGTCCTCTATTTTACCCTAATTTGGCTTAATAGTAAATATTAATCTAATTAAGACAGAATTGGTTTGAATGATGTCTCAATAAATTTTTTTTAAATATATACATACTAAATATACTAATGAATATCCAATAAGAGGTGAGATAATTCTTAGATTATTTGTGGTGATGATCTGAAGCTTAATTATGTACTCTTTGTACCCTATGACTTTATTACTAGTTCGTACCTGATTTGTCTCTACCTATTTTATTTTGGCTAGATTACATATTTATTTATTATCAATAGTCAATACTGACTATTTGGTTTGAACTAACCCTATGTGTGGTGGATGAGTATTTTCATCTGTGATGATGTGACTATGTCTATGATGCCTAATTTTATCTTTATATATTTCCCTACTCATGTGGGAGCCCCTATATTTTCAAATCCTAGTTTTGTATAATCAATACAATATCAAATGGGGCTATTTTAGATGAAAGTGTTGATTTGGACTAACCTTGGACAATTCCCATTTAAATACGAAACATTGCACTAAATTTATAATAATCTAAAAAGGGCTCAAACTCAAATGTAGTTCTCTTATTAATTTGTGTGTGTGTGTGTGTGTGTTTGTGTACAAGCCTAGATACTCTTTATCATACTTACCCTTGGGACAAGCATGTAGATATGAATTGACCTTTGTCAACTTGAAATTTATCTCATCATTTATGTGGGTGCAAATATTAATATTTTCTAGATCTTAACAATGTGATGTGTTTGCCCCTTAATGCCTTATATAAGATTTGTATATATTTGAGTCTCTAAATTTAAATTAAGGACCTAATGCCATATAAAACAATATAAAATAAATTAAAACATGCTTGAAAAATGTTCATAAGATAAAACATGCCCAAAATAAATTAAAAGGGGACTTGGGTTAGTTTTGATATTTTTAGTGTGTACTAAGATTCGATACTAACCATAAATATTGGAATTGACTTGAGGATTAACAAACTCTGAGGGTGACAAGGAGTGACATAGATATCTATAATATGTTGTGTGAAGTTGGTTATGATAGTGTGTAACCCTAAATTTAGATAGGATGGTAGGGTAAAGAATATATAAATAGTTTAAACACAAGGATGATAACATAATCTATAGTAGGCCAATTAATAGAAAACTTAAATAAATAATATTTTGAATTTATATAACTAAGATCACCAAAAATATTAAAGTCTCTTAAAATATATTACAATAAATAATAAACAATGGTACTTACTTAGTTTACTATGCATAGACAAATATGGATTAAAAGTAGGTTTAAATTATGCAAGACTGGTATTCTAGATCAATCATCAGTTTGTATAAATTACACCTTTATGGCCATGGGCACTACCATCAAATATAGACACTAACATCAATTTTGTGTCTGATTGTAATGTAGGTGTCTGGTATGGAATAATGACTAGGTTTGGATGCAACCAACTTAGTTGTTTTGGTTTTTGTTCACCTTTCTATTAATGTATTCAAATATAGGATAGATGTTTCTCTTCATTGATTGATCAAAGCCTATGTCTTCACCCTTAGAGTGAGTTTTCTAAAAAATAATATAATGGGTTCATGGTGTCTAGATTCCCCAAAGACTCATATGCCAATGGGAAGTGCCTCAAAATTATGTCTATGATGATGTGACTATGTCTATGATGCCTAATTTTACCTTTATATGTTACCCTACTCATGTGGGAACCCCTATATTTTCAAATCCTATTTTTGTATAATCAATACAATATCAAATGGGGGGTGTTTTAGATGAAATTTTTGATTTGGACTAACCTTGGATAATTCCCATTTAAATACCAAACACTGCACTAAATTTATAATAATCTAAAAAGGGATCAAAATCAAATGTAGTTATCTTATTACTCTCTCTCTCTCTCTCTCTCTCTCTCTTCTCTCTCTCTCTCTCTCTCTCTCTCTCTCTCTCTCTCTCTCTCTCTCTCTCTCTCCTCTCTCTCTCTCTCTCTCTCTCTCTCTCTCTCTCTCTCCTCTCTCTCTCTTCTCTCTCTCCTCTCTCTCTCTCTCTCTCTCTCTCTCTCTCTCTCTCTCTCTCTCTCTCTCTCTCTCTCTCGTCTCTCTCTCTCTCTCTGTGTGTGTGTGTGTGTGTGTGTGTGTGTGTGTGTGTGTGTGTGTGTGTGTGTGTGTGTGTGTGTGTGTGTGTGTGTGTGTGTGTGTGTGTGTGTGTATGTAATTGTGTATACAAGCCTAGATACTCTTTATCATACTTACCCTTGGGACAATCATGTAGATATTAATTTACATTTGTAAACTTAAAATTTATCTCACCATTTATGTAGGTGCAAATATTAATATTTTCTAGATCTTAATAATGTGATGTGTTTGTCCCTTAATGCCTTATATAAGATTTGTATATATTTGAGTCTCTAAATTTAAATTAAGGACCTAATTCTATGTAAAACATGATAAAATAAATTAAAACATGTTTGAACAATGTTCATAAGATAAAACATGCCCAAAATAAACTAAAAGGGGACTTGGGTTAGTTTTGATATTTTTAGTGTGTATTGAGATTCAATACTAACCATAAATATTGGAATTGACTTGAGGATTAACAAACTCTGAAGGTGAAAAGGAGTGCCATAGATATCTATAATATGTTGTGTGAAGTTGGTTATGATAGTGTTTAACCCTAAATTTAGATAGTATGGTCGGGTAAAGAATATATAAATAGTTTTAACACAAGGATGATAACATAATCTATAGTAGGCCAACTAATAAAAAACTTAGATAAATAATATTTTGAATTTATATAACTAAGATCGCTAAAAATAGTAAAGTCTATTAAAAGATATTACAATAAATAATAAACAATGGTACTTAGTTTACTATGCATAGATAGATATGGATTAAAAGTAGGTGTAAATTATGCAAGAATGGTATTCTAGATCAATCATCAGTTTTTATAAATTATACCTTTATGGCCATGGACACTAACATCAATGCTAGTGTCTGATTGTAATGTAGGTGTCTAGTATGGAATAATGACTAGGTTTGGATGCAACCAACTTAGTTGTTTTGGTTTTTGGTCACCTTTCTATTAATGTATTCAGATCTAGGATACATGTTGTTTCTCTTCATGGATTGATCAAAGCCTATGTCTTCACCCTTAGAATGAGTTTTCTAAAAAATAAGATAGTGGGTTCATGGTGTCTAGCTTCCCCAAAGACTCATATGTCAATGGGAACTACCTACATAGCCAATACTCTGAGTGCCTCAAAATTACGTAGTTATCCACTATGTGTGGGAAAGTATATGCATAAGGGTGCAATCTACTATATGAAGATGTATGTAATGATATAGCTTGTAATTTGACAAAATTGACTCATGAAATATTATTTGAATGGTTCAAGACTATAATGTGACTAATCCTATGCTTGATATGAAAATAGGGATGAATATGGACTAATAGAGTGTTGTTAATTTGATTGATTTATCTTTATTAGGTGTTTTCTTGGTATTTTATAGATGAGTAATGAGAAGGCTTAGACTTATATTTATACCACACCTTTTGAAAATATCTGAGTAGGGGTCTAATACGATAAATAGGTTGACCCATAGGTTTATAATCATTTTTATTTTGGATGAATTTTGTCAACTTGACACTAAATAATGATCTAGATACTACCATTGGTGATAGCATCCCTCTATGGTTGGTAGTGTTTAGAAGGATAAAAATAAGTACAACTATGAAACTAATAGTAAAGTATGTTTATCAAGTTTTAATATTTTTGTGTAGTACATGAGACCTGGGTCATTAAAGTTATATGGATCAAACTAAGAGAATCATTTAGGCATAATGAGATAATGAATGCAATCTTTTTGGCAGGAGGGAAGTCTAGAAATTAAGGGTAGAGACATGATTTTATTTGTCAAATATACAAGACTAAGATGTTATAAATATTTATTTTTAGTGTTTACACCACCCCCCACTTTAATCTATTAATACATAATAATTAAATTACTAGGTCAAAATAAATATATGTGTACTTGGGTGTGTATAACACACCATGCCTTTGATTGAACCCACTTTGAGTGATTTATTGGTGTATTACATGTAACCAATAGCATGTTATAGTATAAATCAGTGTATATAATTTGAAATAATTAAAAGACTTCAAAATAAAGAGATCAAGGAAGAAGTTCACCTGTGTGCCAATGCAACCATGTTACCTCTTGATGCTTTGAATTGGTAAATATGATTTCTTATGAAACATTAGAGCTGAAAAAGGTTCAAACTTGAAAATTTAAAAGTTGAATATGAATATTTGAAGGTATTATTCCCCTAATCTAGTGCAAGGATGAGTTGTGACACAACCATTGAGATCATTATACCTCAATTTTACAATTAAAGTGTGAATATACATAATTTGGTGAGGGTGAATGATTTAAACAACTCATCTTATAAATATAGTGAGATTGGTTGATTTCATCTCTCTAATCTGCAAATTTGGTGAGCTTGAATGATTTAATCACTTCAATATATAAAATAAACCAAGTACTATAGTAGAAAAGGCTTAGTAATAGTACATCCTAGTCTAAGTAATGCATCATGGTGAGTAATATAATTAGTAAATTTTTAATTTTTTGGTGAAATAGCATGACATATGCACCTTGAATATTTATATTTAAAGTATATGTGTCATAAATATAAAAAAAATGTTTCAAAACTATGAAAAATAGGTGAAATTTATAGGATTATAACCCAAGTGTATATCTAAGTCATGTAACTAAACTAGATATTTTGAAAGTATGGAGGTCAAGTCTTTATGATATGACCCATTAAAATCTAGAGATACTAATTGTATAAGTGTGGATGTCATGTTTTTATGAGATGATGCCATTGAAATCTAGAAACTTAGAAGTTGTATAAGTGTTGAGGTCATGTTTTTATGACATGCCCCCACTAAAATATAGAATTTAATGAGAAGGTGCATAAGTATGGAGGTCATGTTTTCATGACATACCCCCACTGAAATATATAAATTATGAAAAATATGTGGAGGTCATGATTCTATGACATGCACCCACTGATACACCCCCTCTTTTCAGGTGAGGGTGATAGAAACTTTTAGGTACCTAACCTCAAAATAAAAAGTTAGCTTTATAATCTATGTATGAATCATGTTTCATATAAAAATAACATGTCAAATTAGATATATCAATTAGGCTCATAGTATGTAGTTACATCAAGTCATGAAGATGCATGATATAGATCATGGTAATGTCTAGAGAGTAATAATACAAGCTTAACATGTGTTGAGTCTTATATTTTTAAGAAAGATATTGGATTCTTCCCCTCAAAGTGGTATTTTGGAGTTATTCCTTCTTAAAGGAGTATTGTATGGTGTTTCCCTACCATAAGGTTAATTATTCTAAATCTACTTATATTGAATATTTGGTCATCTTATCCCACTAATATATATTATATTAAGTTTATATACATTATATTATGCATATTTTAAATATTATAAGTTTGGATCATATCAAGTGGTGGCCAAACTTAGACAAGCTCAGTAAATATAATGAACTATTACACTAAAACCTTGAGGTTCTAGTGAAATATGCACATCAAGATCATAATATCCCACCAAGATTTTGAAGCCTAGATTTTGGGCTGGATTTTACACCCATACATCAAGATCTATTGCATGTATGATCCTTGAATAAATACTATAATGTTAGCGTGGTGACCCAGTCGGTGACTCAAACCTAGGTGGAGGCTTTGATACTAAATGAGCCAAATTTATAATTAGAAATAATGTATAATATAATTTATATCAACACAAAACAATAAATATTGGTGGACTAATATTTCCAAATAATCAATATATGCATAAATAAAATAATAACCTTAAGTTAGGGTAACACAATATAATACTACTTTAGAAAGTATTAACTCCATAATGTCACTTTGAGGGGACAACCTCCAATATCATTATACCAATATAAGACTTAACACTTACTTGATTAATCAATATGGTTTTCAATGATATTCATCTCCTTTATATAGACCTCTATATAACTAACAATGGATGGGTAATCTCCTAATACCAATGTAGGTTAACTAATTCCACAATTCACTCATTTATCTTAATATATTGGACGCATATAACTAACTAATGGGAATGTGTGACACATCTCAGCATCTTCATCAATCTATATACATTAATATATCATATCATAGGTACATAACATTCCTTCCCTTCTTGAAATGTTTTATCCTCAAAACATAAGTGGAAACCAAATAATGAGTGTACCTTAAATCATTACACACTTATCTCCATGCTCAATCATCCAACCAACCATATGTTATCTTGGTAAGTGATAACCATCAAATATTATTTACAATTTCCTTTGTGCTACTTTGATTCCATTCATGATTATATAATTATACCTCTTTAGTGTCTGTGCATAATGATTATTCCTCTGATTCTATATTTCATATTCTACTATGTTACTCTAATTCCATACATGACCATATTAGTTGTTATTTCTATTCCATGCATAGTCTTAGTGATTTATCCATTGATTCCATGTCCCATAATTTTTTTTACTATTCCAATTCAAAACATGATCATAGTAGTTCTTATTTGGCTTCCATGCATAGCTTGAATAATTGGTGATATTACACTCTTGGACATGCCTCTATGATTAATACCTCTCATGATTATGTGGGTGTTTATATGCCCAAAACTTAGTATCACATTCTATTATTATGAATTTATTAGCATTTTATTCTCCCTCTTCAACTTTTTTAGCATCGTCATCACTAATAGTATGCTCTATTTAATATTCTTCATCATCACCTAAATGTTTTTCCTTATTTTCCTTATTTTATTTTGATTATTTTTCATAATCATCATCTATATTCTCTTCTTTATTATCATCATCATTATTTTCATCCTGTTCTTCTTTTTTTTCATAGTCTTGATCTTCTTTGTCCCATTAATTTAATAAAACATATTCCATTTCATCACATGAAAACTTACACCATTTTATTCCTTAGTCATCCCACTAAAGTGTTGTAGTTACATAAGAAAATTTGACAAATCTATTTTCCACCAAATATTTTTTTAAATTATACTCCTCAAAATAGAGCCACCATTATCTAGTGATGCAGGAGCATCAAGCTAAAATTTTCTAATAGATAAAAGTGGTTCAAGTTTGGAGTTATTATTTTTCAAGAGAAATTTCAAGGTAAATATCATGTATTTAAGGTCATTTAGAGTCCTATGAGTGAGTATTTAGAGTATCTAGAGTTTTCCCTCCAAAACCAACCAAATAAATTTTAAAATATTATCACAAGACAAAAATGAGCCCAAGCATGGTTAAAAATGTTGTTAGGAGGGTATAAACCTTGTAAAAGTCTAGTGAGTCATGTAGGGAATGTTTGGAAACTAAATCAACATAGGTCATTGAGCAAGACATCTAAAATGGAACTAATTTAACTCACTAGTGTATGTAGAAGTTGGTTATGACAACCAACTTGATGTAACTACCAAAAGCCTACATTGAAAAGGATAAAATTAAAAGAGTCGTTTGGAGATAGATGGTGTAGGAGAGAGAGGGTGAGAGGTTGAAAATTTTACAAGAAGGTAAACAAGGAGTAATATAATAAAACTTGGTATACCTCTCAAGAAGTTGATGGAGTCCTTGTTTGGACAGTTTTGTGATAAAAAAATATCTAATTGACTAATAAGTGGATTTGTATTCATTTAATGGTTGTGTATTACCCTTGAACTATGTTTTGTCTTTAATATTACTTTGATGCCATGTAAAGGTTGATATTGTGTTGAATTGTAGGTTTGAATAAGAGCTAAGGAGATAGGTTAAGAAAAGGATTATTTTGGTGTTTGCACAATGTTAGGAAGACAATATTATCTTAGCCTAGGTTATGTAAAGTATTTGGATCATGAAGACTTTTAAAATATTGAGGAAACTAATTAAAATGGAATAACTTATAGAAAATAGTTAACTCTATTCATAACTTCTGCAGACTATATCACAGTCAAGCAACAAAAGGTATTGTTGAGTTTCTATGACATAGTCTATGAATATGTTGAGACTATGATTAGAAAATGAAAACATTGATTAAAATATAGTGTTAGAATCTAAATAGGATCAAATTACAAATACATTATTTTTAATAATGTAGTATTTGGTTGTCACAGTCATACCTTATTGGCATTAATTTAACCTTGTGCACAATCGACCCTTGCGAAGGGATTTACATATTGAAGGAATAAGATTAAACTTCAATTTGTGGAACCTTGGTATGTGTAAATAAATTTTAGTTGAGTGGTTATAATGTGTAAATATTTTAAACACAAATTAAAAATAGTCATACCCCTGAACATTGTGGTAACTCATGTCAACAATTTAAATCCCCTATTTCATAGTCTTTGTGAATGGTTAACAAGTGTAGTGAATGAAGTCACTTAGTGAATGCTATCTACATAGAAATACTAAGTCGTATAAGTGTGTAATGAGGTTTAATTGATTGATTAAGGTCATTTTAAGAGATAGATAATCTTTGAATAGCTATAGTAGGATATAACCCTATTTTTAGTCTATCAAGGAACCCAAAAATGATATAAGTACTCAGCCTAGAAGATTGACATGGAATTAGAAATTAGGATAGATTAGTAGTAAGGAAAAGGTGAGTATGAAAGGACCCAAGGTAGGCCTTTAAATTTTTATAATAATGTGAAATACATGAAATCAAATCAAGGAATATAGAAATGTTACACAATGATCCAAAGACCCATAATTTTGTGTTTGGTAGGATATGAGATTATGGAGATTGTTGTCAACAAATAGATGATTGGGGAGTTGAATATTATTATAAGATACATTTATAAGGTCTTGTAATGAGTTAAAATAAATTAAAACTAAAATAACCTTGTATTTACATTTCTTAGCCTGAGTACAGACCTTGTTTAGGGTTTCTTGGCAAATTATATGTTTAGGTACTTAAAGAAGGAGTTGAAACTTTAAATTTTTAAAATAGCTTAGAAATACCATTATATAAGTGAATCACATGGTTTTTGGAAGTTTTGATAAGTGTGGATATTTGGATAAAGGAAACTCAAAGTTGTAGAGTTGGAAGCTTGTATGAGACCTAATTAGAGGAGGAGTTGTGAACAAAACATGACCTAAATAAATAATTGATCAAAGGGATTTTGGGTGAAGTTAAAAGATGGAAAATGGTATCTAAAAATGCTGATATGGTACTTAGAAGATGAGTGAATTTTATAAAACCATGTAGGTTTGCCTTATAGAAGGACTAAAAGGAAGTATTGACAAGAATGAACTTGAGAAGGGTAGATGGTTGTTATTGATTGAGACAGAGCTTCCAAAGTGTTAAATTGAGAATGTTATGCCTAAAAGAGATAATTTATAAGATGAGTGTGTTTAATTTAGTTCCAAATCAATATTTTTGATGGTGAAGCATACAAGGTCTAATAACTAGTGAATGAAATAAAGTGCAAGCATTGGGATATAATATGGTTAGAGATGAATAGTAAACCTAAGGAGGTTGGTTAGTGAGAAGCTAGAAAGTGATTGAGAGGGAAATTGTGAGTGAAATTAAAGGAATGAAGTAAGAATTTATTTTTTTAAGATCCATAGAGATTAATTCCATCAAGAATTTTGTTCATATTACAACAAACAAGGATTTGAGGAAAAAATCTAATAAGCACAATGATCAAGCTAGTGAGATTAGAGTCTTGAAGATCAAAAGCCACCAAGTGTATGTGACCAGTTTGTATTAAGAACCAAATAATGGTGTTATTGGATTATTCTCCCCATGCCTCTTCATCATATAACATCAATATGATCCTCCCCTAAAAATAATTTTAACTTCCTGATCAACAAAAATAACTAAGGTTAATGAAAAACCCTAAAATTTTAATAACTCTTGTGAAATTGATCCAAATAGTCCAAAATTGTTATTATATCTTCCATGTATGATATTTCAACTCCATTGAAAATTTGGTAGATAAATGATAAAAAATTTGACATGTAGAGTAAATATAATAAAAATAATAAACTCGATACAACTCACATAAAAATTGTAAAAGGTTCTAAAATTTTTGACTGTAGCTTTCTTGTATGCTAAAATTAAATAAGTAAATATTTAGTAGATAAATTCTTACAATTTTGGAACATATGATTAATCTATTACAAACCCTAAAATAACAACTCTCTCAAAATGTAACATAAAAGCTTGAATATTTTACTGTGGCTTCCTTGAAATAATATTTGATTGTAAGATATAAGCAATTCTCCAAACTTAAGGTTTCACCCACAATATTTGCCCAAATCAATGATCTGATAGTGCTTGTTACTCATTTATCTTAATATATTAGACCATATAACTAAGGGGTATGTGTGCCATATGTCAACATCTCCATCAACCCATATACATTAATATATCATATCCTAGGTACATAACATCATGCTTCTATGACATGCCCCCATTTATGTGCCCCCTCTTTTGAGGTGATGGAGATAGAAACTGGTAGGTACCTAACCTTAAAAATAGAAAGTGGATATATAATATATTTATGAATCATGTATCACATAGTGACAAAAATTCAAAATAGATATATTAATTAGGCTTGTAGTATGTAATCACATCAACTCATGAAGATGCATGATATATATCATGGCAATGTCTATAAATTAATAGTAAAAACTCAACAAATAATGAAGCACACACACAAGATCACTCAATTTAATGAAAAGGAATGGTCCAAGGATACCTCATATAATGGGAATTCTCAAATGCCACATTATTTAATTGGATGACATATCTAAATGTTTAATCAACATGGAGTGACATATTCAAATTTCCAAACAACATACAATGGCGTAGGAGCCAATGTAAAATGAGTATATTCAAATTGTCCATAAGAAAGATAATATAAACCAATTTAATACACTCAAAGAAGTGAAAATGTTAATAAATGAAGTATAAATAGCCATCATAGGCATATTATACTAGTCCCTACATATATGTGTTAGCAAAAACATTATGTAGTATAGCATATGAAGTACAATATGAAAGATATAAACATGGATATATACATGTGTAAGTGTTTGAATATAAGTTCAAACATGATAATTTAACATTGATAATCAATTATATGTAACTTTTATCAATCATGATCAAAGGAAGCAAATGCTCCCAACATACTATATGATGTGAGAAGAAAAAAGGTCCAATATCTTGAAGTGCATATATCATGTGTATGGGTATGCATGTATCACACTCAAATATACATGGAAAATATGTGTATTTATAAATAAAATGATATTCTATCTACTAACATAAATCAAACAACGTATATTCCAAGGAAATAATTAAATTAAGAAATGTTTTTTTTTGAATTATTTGAATGTTTTTATATTTTTGAAATATTTGATTTTTTAACATTTTGGAATGTTTGAAAATAATATTTTTATCATATGATCCCATACAAGAGATAATCATATGTAGCTCCATATTTTGAATATGGTATATGAAACTGGTGATAATACCAAGGAGCATGCATATGTGTCATATCTAGGTTTGTAGAATGTGTGGTATCCTACATGTCTAATAGGACTCTTTGATCATGAAGAAATAATATAAGGAGTAAGTGTTAGTGGAACCTATAATTGAGTGCTCTATGATTTATTTTTATTATTTTTAATTATAACATGTTTAGTTTTCATATATAACTAGGTATGTTATGTAGGATTAGATGAATATTTTGTGGAATCAACTATGTGTCTCTAGTGCAAAGGCCCCTCAATTATGGGCCATCTAATAAATGGGATTGCATGTTACTTAACCTTTTATGGATGATTATCCTTATTAGGTTTTATAATTAGTTGTCTTGGAATGAACTTCTCTTGCTCAAGTGGATATTATTCTATAATTCCAAGAACTATGACTACCATATTGGTATGAATGTATTTAATACACCCATGTTTTGTGGAAGGTACTGTGTGGATTTTATGGAACCAAGATAATTGAATTAACATTTAAAAAATTAATGTATATGTTATAACTGATAAATTGGTAACCACATGTGTTGGACCAGCATGTAAAGGTAAATCAATCTCACTAATATCATGTTGTCATGTCCCATTGAATGCTTTAATGGTTTTGGTCAAAGGGTATAAATCATCATTGTATATCCCAAATGTGTAAGTAGTATCATGGTACATAAATTCTCACTATAATCATTATTTATCATAACATTATGTTTAATTTTATGATCAATGTATGCTCAAATAAATATTAAATGAAGATCTGAGTCATTATCCACTATTTTGCTATCATTGAATGTTATTAATAAAAGTTATTTGAACCATAGGAGGTATTGTGCATGTATAAGTATAAATAATCCCATATAATGGGTGACCATAATGTGATGGAGGAAGATGTGAATTTTATGCCATTTAAACCTCTAGATATTCTTAGAATTATCTTTTAAAATATTGTTAATTATATTCTTATCCTATTGATCCCGAAGTTATGAGCCTCAATTCGTTAAAGGATCATCCAAGGTAATATTTTGGTCATCACTTAGGTCTTGGATATTATCCTTAAAGGTATAACATATATTCATATAATTCCTAGGGCCTTGGTGATAGTCACAATATTTATTAATATCATATCCTTTGGGTAGAGGTTGACTCATATAAACCTCAATGGGAAGAGGGAGATATATGAGAGGACACTTAGTAAAATTTAGAATTAAATAATTTAGGAATAAGTTAATCATGTAAATTTTATCTTAGGTGCATTGGATAATATGAGTTAATTAGGTTGATGTGGCACTGTGTTAACCTTTGTGGTTATTTCATTTTTAGGTTTTATAGGTTTGACCTTGTATCTTGGTTTCATATGAAAATTTGTATTATATGTAGTCAATGTTTGCTACATTCTATGGACACTATTTCTAAATTATATAACACCTTAGTATTATACACTTGGAAAATATATATCATGGATGTACCTTCAGCTTATAGATATTTCTCACTACTTAAAGGCTCACATACACTATCTCTTTGTGCCTATTGCTTATCTCTTAGTTTGACTAATGTTATCCTAATGACTTAGACCTTATATCATGTTCATAATTTTATTGTTACATCCTAATTTTCCTCTAGACTCATTAATCTATTAATTACTAGATTTTGTGGTTAATGATCGATTAACTTAATGTGTTAAGTGGCTAGATAAGTAATATAATGATTGTGGATAGTTATTTATTACTTATGATCATGATAGTTAACTTGTTAGTTGTTCATATTCTATTATGGTGCATTATGATCATGATTATGCAATTTATTCAATTATAGTTGTTTATTATGATTATGTTAAGATATGATCTGACTACTACTTATTGAACTAAGGTAGATGTAGGATAGATTCCACCCTCTTGACTATGACTAAGGGAGAGTATCACTGGAGAGGATGGAGTGGATGGAGATGAGTGGGGAATAAGATAATGAATCTAAAACCCTAAACACACCACTTAGTTTCATGTTTTGCATGTGTTTTGTTGGTTGGTTAATTTTTATTATTTGTAACAAGCATCATATTATTGATGTGTTTCCTCAATTTGGTAGTGTTGATTATCATTATTACATATTAATTTAATTTTAAGAAGAAGAGTTTTGATGTGATTGCATATTCTAACATTTTTATTGGTTGTGATCCACACATATAATGTTCAAAACTTATGCATTAATGTCTTGGCAATGATTGAATTTTTTACTGGTATTACCTAGTTAGAATATCATGTTTGGTGTGGTTGAAATGGTAATTAAGATAATTTATGTTTTATTGGATAGCATGTTATAAATCTTTGAGATGTTTTAATCATAGTTGGTATATGTATGCATACATATATATCAATAGCAATTTAAAAGGGTTGATTTGTTTAACTTAAGGCATATCTATAATTATTCAATAGTTATTGAAGTATTGATGTTTATTGGGTCTCATGTTTTTATCAAATTAAGTGTTTTATTAAATCAAGTGGCACATTGATGTGAACAGGTCGATGGCTTACCTTAATCCATGTTAAATATAATGAAGGTTATAATAGTTAAACAAGGCACAATTATTATTTTTGTTTGGGGTTAAAATCACTCTTTCCAACTATAATTATTTACATGATTATTTAACTCAAAATATTCTAGGAATTTAGGTTTTTGAACTAACAAGTTTCTAGACTATTTGAAGCCATAGTTGGAATCACCATTGACATTGTCTAGTTGCATGGTTTTTCTATGGTGGTGTTATATTGGTTAACTAGACTATAGATGATTTTGGGTGAGCCATCATGCCAAAATTTTAGAAAATAATGATGGAACTAGAGATTCATTTTGTGAATACCTAGTTTTATGGAGATATTTTGGGAGTTTTGGCATTCAAGTGTGGAAATGATGAAGATATATGGAGGCCGATGGTTTGGAGAAGAAAATAAGTGGATGAGAAGAGCTTGGGAGAGGAATAATTTAGTCTTTCACTACCTAGAATTTGTTTACAGGTGGGGTTTATTGATATTATTCTTCTAGTTTTTATCATTTCGATATGATATTTATAGAACTCTAGTTTTTGGCCATTGATTTTTAAAATGGGTTCTTGAATTTTGTTAGTTATTTTTTTTAAAGAATATATATACACACCTATACATATACATATACATATACATATACATATATACACATATACATATAAACTGATGACCTTAAGAATGGGTACAACCCATCCACAAGGTTGAACACACACACACACACACACACACACACACACACACACACACACACACACACACACACACACACACACACACACACACATTCTACCCATTTGTAAATAGTTGAGTTATTTATATGTTCTATTATATTTTTAGATGGTTGAATGGAACCTAGGTGTTTGAAACTCTGGGAATAAAATAAAATTATAAATAGATTCAAGCCTTTAGCTATGTGTTGTTGATTTAACAATACATAAATGTTTGAATTTTTTATATTATAGATAAATTTAAAAT
>JARHVA010001923.1:1442500-1475000 GCA_037957365.1 Torreya grandis
AAAATTTATGAAGCAAAAGGATAAGTTTATTTTATTTTAGGAATCTTTTTCACCAAGTGTTCATTCTTTCAGATGTTTTATTTTTGGGGTTTTTTCCAAGTGTTAGGAATTATTTTAGACATTTTATCTGAAGCAATTTTCCCGAAGGATATATCTCTAAAGGGATTATTTTGAACATTTTGTCTAAAAAAAATTTTTTGAAGGGAACTTTTCTTGGCCAAAGGGTATTTTAAAAATTTTCAAAGACCATTTCAAAAGTTATGAAGACCATTTCAAAAGTTTGAAAGGGTTTTTTAAAAAAGGCAAAGACCATTTCAATTTTTTTGAAGGGTCCATTTCAATTTTTTTTGAAAGGTCATTTTAAAAGTCTGAAGGGCTATTTACCTTCAAAAAATTCCATTTTTAGAAGCTGAATGGAATTTTCATAAAATTTGAAGGGCATTTTCATAAAGCTGAAGGGTCACTTGTCATAAAGCTAAAGGGCCACTTAATAGATTTCTAAACGGTCAATTTTGTGGGAAAGGACCAAGTAAAAATTTTATCTCAAAGTGACAAAATAATTCTTATAGGAGAAAAGTCCAAAGACAAAATTTTGAAGTGAAAAGCTCAAAGATAAAAGTTTGAAGACATGAATTCCTTCAGATAATTTGTCTATGGGAAAGTGATTTTCAAAAAGTCCAAATACATGAATTCCTAGATAAATTTTTTGAAGGAAAAGTCCATAAGAAAAAGTCTAAAAAAAATAAGCCATGAATAATAGCCTAAAGGAATACATGCAGAAATGAAGAGCTCGAGAACAAAAGGCCAAGGAATTACAAGGAGCTAACATGGAGTTTCAACGTTGCATATCTGATGTTAACATGGAATTTCATGCATGTTTCAGCTTTTGAAGCCCCTTTTCATGAAATTGGAGGTCATTTCTTGTTAATTATTCTTGAGTTTGAGTTGACTTTTGTCAAAGTGTCATATCTATTCTAATTTATCTTGTAAATTGAATCTTTTCAACACTTCAAACTTGTTCAAACTAAATTTTTTCACTTACGGATTGGTGTAACATCTTCTCATGCAGGATGGAGTTACTTGGAATTGAATAGACAAGGCTTATCATGAATCTTTCTTGATTTCCATGCAAAGAAAAACTTTCTTTTATTTCAAACCAACTTCCAAATGTATCAAGTGGAGTTTCTCTTTAAAGATTTGGCATAACTTTCCATGCATGGAGCAGATTAGTCTAATATGGGCCCACCATACTTTTCCAATGCCAAAGAGATTTTTCATGCAAGACATAAGACAAAAGGATATTATTTAAACATTGTGTTATATTTTGATAGCTCAAGTTGGACTTGTGTGATGTGGGATTTGATCTCCTCTCCTATTTTCAATGCCAATTTCTTGGCTTTGGTATGCTTTTTTTTATATAAGTTGGCTTTTCAGCCATTTGGAAGGATCCCTCTCTTGATAAGACCAAACTCTATCAAGATTGAGTTTTGTAACCTTTTTAGATAAATAAAAGGACTATTTATAGATTATAGGGGGCTAATATAGTGTATTTATGTCAGTGATTTGCATATGTGATAGAATTTTCTTCCTTGTCAAGTCTTGATTTTTACCTAGTTACTAGTTGATCAAATTATGTAGTTCATGTTCTTTGTTTGATGTCTTTTGGCTAAAGTTAAAATGGATGTAAGTGGCTGGTTAGTGCCTTGAATCAAGCCTATTCCATCATTTCCCTTAAGATTTGATCACTAGATAAAACCTTTTCATGAAATACTATTACATAGGAGTCAATTGCAGTTGAAGATTCAGTCTTTTCTTGTTTAATAAATGTTTTAAAATCTCAAATTGAGTGGATGAACCAAAATACATGTGTATCACCACATTAGATAGGATTTCCTTTCAATTTTATTTCTTACCTTTTTCCCTCTTACCTTTTTCCCTCTTCCCTTTTCTTAGTAGTTTTTAGCATAGAGTAGAGATCCTAATTGATAAAAACAAAAGGAGATAGCCCTTATAATCTAGAGATTAAATCTGATAATTAGGCCACCCATAACCTAGGATTATTTCCATGTTTTAGCAAATTGTGAAGGCCTGAAACTACCTTCACAAGGGTGCAAGTCTGATTGATAATAGTTTTTGGCACGCCTAGTGGGAAACATTATCCTTGCCATAGCTAAAGTTTGGAGTTGAGGAGAAGCATTTGTAGTAGAGGATAATATATATCTTCATCACAAGCTAAAGACTCTTTAGGTTATAGAGTTCATAACATCATTTATGCAATTCTTTCACGTTAAAGGTTACTACAAGGACGACTAGAAAGGTATTCCTTTTGAACTAATTGAGTTTTCTTTTACATCATATAAATGATCAAGGTTTAGTAGGACAAACCCATATCCTCAAAATCAATATTTGTACCCTAGTTATCCTACCATCCTAATCACTACAACCTCCACTATCCAAATGGCTATTAGAAACTAGGTGTTTGTTCCATTCAATAGAGGTAGCCCACTAAATTTAGCCCTTTTTGATGACATTCTGGTGTCTACCCTTAAGAGCATCCTATTCTTCTTAGGAGAGAATCAAAAAACCCCTATTGAGCACATCCAAGATGTAGCTAATCTTTGTTCAGTCCATAATGTTGCCATTAGATTGCTTGTTATTTACTTCAAAGGAAAAGCATTGAATTGGTATATAAACCTACCACTTAACTCTATTTCTACTTGGGATGAATTGGGTATAGCCTTAGTCAAGCAATATGAAGATAAATTTGATCACCTCTCTTTGGTTGAATAGTTAACTACCATAATGAGAGTTCCTCATGAGTTTATGTCTCATTTTAATCTCAAATTCCAAAAGACATGGACTAAGATACCTGTGTTGATTAGGCTATCTCTTGAATATGCATTATTTTACTATTTTAAAGCCCTTAACTCTGACATTAGTGTGATGATATAGTCAATGGGTGGTACTACCTTACTAGATGCTTATGAGGTTGTAATAAGGGTAGAGAATAGTTTTATACAAGATGGTAAGCTTTATTCCAAGTCTCTAATGCCTATATTCTTAAAATTTAATTCTATACCAGCCCCTCAAGTTCCTTAAATTCCATCCTTAGCTCCTATTCCATCACCTCAAACTCAAATTGTAGCCTCTACTAGTCAAGCTAGTGAGATAGGATAGTTGAAAGGATTTTTACAATCCTTTGGGAATGAAATAGTTTAACTTAAGAGATAACAATATTAGGCTAATAGGCCCTATCAACAACAAAATTAGACCACCTATCAGCCCTTTAGAGATTAAAGTCCTCTTTATCAAGGTTTCAGAGAGAATAAACCACATTATCAAACATAAGGAGCCATAATTCCATCTAGGCCATATGCTACCCTTGATCCTAATTAGCCTTCCACTTCAAAGGTCATTGTTTCCACCCCACCTCAAAATAACTTGATGCAAGATTTAGGTTGGCAGTCCTCAAATCTTAATGATGCTCAAAACCAAGTCTTGGTATTACAAAACATCACTATGCCACAAATGACACAAGAAGAATTTTTTTCAAGGAGGTCAGTATCAGGATACAAGTTTGACATCATAAGGAAATACTCAACAAGTTCAAGGGTATTCTAATGCCATTAATGTAAATTGGCAAGTGGATGATCAAGTTGTTTTTACTTAGGGTCTTAAAACTAATAATATAAATGGTTGAGTTATAGCTATAACTAGAGATAAAATAAGAGACATTGATGAGGTGAAGGATTTGACAAATGCTTCAAGTACTCCTAATTTTGTTTCTAAGAGTACAAAAGAACAAATTTTTTCCCTTATAACTTAGAAAAATTAAAATATAGAGGTTAGTAAAGTTCATCAAATACCTCTAATTCATGAGCAGCTAGTGCTTCAAAAAGTACAACCAAAGGTTGGTGGATCTTAGTTTAGTATACTAGATCAGATAAATAAGTATAATATTAGAATTATTATTTGGGATTCTCTTTCCATCCCAAGATAAAAATATATGCTCATCCAAGAGCTTTTAGCTCTCAGATTGTCTCTAAAATTGGTTGAGAAAGGTGTTAGCTTAACTAATTCAAGATCAACCAAAAAAGCAACAAGTACATCAAGTAAATAAGATGGTAAATTTGGAAAAAACATAGGTAAAATAAAATAAAACTCCTCCTTTCTACCTTTCTTTGATAGTGGGTGATATTTTGGTTCATAAATATATGGCAGATAGTGAAGCTAGTAGTACAATCATGTCTAAATAGATTATAGACAAGCTCGGCCTTGTTTATGAGAAAAACACTAAGGGGGTATTACAACTATATGGGTTAACAACAAAGATGGTAGGAATCATCAAATATCTAAAATTGATATTACATGCTTTTCCCAATGTTACTATTTAGTAGGATGTTGTTGTGGTAGACTTGCCTCCATACTTTTCTATGTGCCTTTCAAGGGACTCCACTTCAAATATTAGGGGATATTTATCAGCTAATTGGAATTATTTTATATTTATAATCATGTATGGTACTAAGGTAATGATTTATTCTAAACCTATTTCATGTTTCCATATGGAGCCATATATGACAAGTGTTGTGAACATTAATTGTATCATATCGGATGATGTACTAAAAAATAGTGGAGTAGAAAATGGATCACCTTTAAATGGAGTTCAAAAAAAATTTCTTGATGAGTGGGTTCTGATTTTCATTATAATTATCCTTATAATATAATTGAAGATGAAGGACTCATTGTGTATTGCCTTCATGAGAATGATGTACCAATTCCAACCATGGTTAAGGATGATGAATCTAGTGAAGGTTTGTGGCAATTATACTTTGATGGATCAAGGAATAAACATGGTATTAGGGATGGAATGATGTTTATTTATCAAAAAAACAAACGTATTTCTCTTCTATTAATTTTTAGTTTAGTTGTTCAAATAATGTTATAGAGTATGAGGCACTAGGTCATGGTTTGCAGTGGGCTAGGAAGATGAAAGTCAATTCCTTGTAAGTTTTTGGTGATAGTGAACATATAGTTCACCAAGTAAGAGGTTTAAATGTATGTAAAAATTTATTTCTTAAATTCTACAAGCATATAATATGGGACTTAATTGAATATTTCCATGCTTTTAACATTTAGGCAATACTAAGATGTGAGAATAAATATGTAGATAGGTTGGCTACCATTGGGTCATAATTTAGTATCCCAATTGATATAAAAAGTGAGAAAATTCAATCACATATAAAGGTGGGTTTAAGGCCTTATATTCCAAATAATCATGAGAATTGGCAAGTGTTTTAAGATTATAATCAAATTGTGATATTCTTGCAAGAGGAGGCTAAGTTTTCTTTAAAAAACTAATCAAAGTATTTGTAGCCATATGGTGATCAGGTTATGCAACTAAAAACAAATAAGTTTCCCAAGGGATTGGTCACACTTGATAAAAATTTTAGTGGTGATGATGTGTTAAGGAAGGATAAGTCATCCTTGTCAACAAAAGAGGATCACTATGCCAATGTGGAGATTATAGCTGGTAAGAATTTGAAGTTGTGTAAGGTATACACTCATTCACAAAAGGAATATTTCATTGAGTTATGCACAAGTTTTTTTGATGATTTTACATGGAAATATAGTGATATCAAGGGATTTGACCCAAGTTTAGCTCAACACACCATTGAGTTAGAGGTTGAAACTAAACTAGTGAGACAAAGACAAAGGCCCATTAATCCTAATCTTGAGCCTTTGATGAGAGCTAAGATTTAAAAGATCATATATTCATTTATTATATTTCCAATCAAGCACTCAACTTGGATGGAAATCTTACTCTGGTATGAAATAAGAATGGTGATATTAGATTGTGTGTCGACTTCTATGATTTGAACATGGCTTCACTTAAAGAACACTATCCATACCCATCAATGGAAAAAAATTTACAACTAGTTGTAAGTTCAGAGAGGTTTTCTTTTTTGGATGGATATAGTGGCTACAATCAAATTTTGCTCAAGGAAGAGGACCAATTTAAGACAACTTTCACAACCAAGTGGGGGACATTTTCATATAGAAAGCTACCTTTTTGATTATCTAATGCTGGATAAACCTTTCATAAAGCCATATATATGGAATTCCAAAGCCTTATTAATAAGTTTTTACTTGTTTATTTGGATGATATAATAGTGTTTTCAAAGAGTGAAAGTGATCACATGGTTCATCTAAAGCAAGTGTTTGAAAGGTGTAGGAAATTTAGGGTTTCTCTAAATCCCAAAAAATGTGTCTTCTTAGTTCATGAAGGTAAGATCCTTGGCCATGTGGTTTCAAAGTATGGTTTAGGCATAGATTCTAAAAGGATAGACTCCATTCTTGCACTCTCTTTGCCTAAACACAAAAAGGATATGTAGAGATTCTTTGGGAAAATCAACTTCATAAGGAGATATATTTTAGATTTTGCCATTTTAGCTAAGCCAATTACAACCATGCTAAAGAAGAATCAGAGCTTCAATTGGTCCAAAGTATGAGTAAAGAGTTTTGAAGATATTAATAAATCCATAGATAGTGCTCCTACACTTATAAATTCAGATTTCACAAAGGATTTTATTTTGTATACATATGCTAACATGGACATCATTTTAGGCATTATTATGCAACAAAATCATGAGGCTTTGGAGTAGCTAATATCCTTATTTAGTTAAGGCTTGGAAGAGTATGAAACAAGGTACTATTTCATTGAAAAAAAATTGCTTTTAATTATAATGTCTCTTAAAAAGTTTAGATACTTGTTATCTAATAATAACATAAACCTAATGGTTTCTCATCCAAGCATATAAATGAGAAGAGAGCTAGTTGGATAACCAAATTAATAGAGTATGATGTGTAAATTAAGGTCAAGAAGTTGATTAGAGGCAAAGGACTTTGTGAGCATCTAGCTCAAGACTTGCAAGAGACTAATGAGGTTATTTTGGTGTCAAATGATGAAGAGGTTGTAACTAGTCATACCTCACTTTCTTGTTGGTTTCATGACTTGGTAAGATATCTCCAATATGGTATTTATCCCTCTAATTTAAGTGTTTCAAAAAGAAGATATTTTAGGTTGAAATAAATTCTATTTTTGCTTATTCATGGCATTTTGTTCAAGAAAGATATCAATGACATTTTACTAAGATGTATAGAGCCAAGACAAAATCAAATATTGCCTGAAGAATTCTATGATGGACATGGTGGAGGAAATTTTTACACAAGAACTACAACCCTTAAGATCATGAGAGGTGGTTACTATTGGCCAATTATATTTGGTGATGTGCAAAAAGTGTGATATGTTTGTAGGAAAATTGAAACTTGCAGCCTTACCTCTTAAACCAATTATAGTGGATTATCCCTTTGTCTAATTGGGATTTGAATTCAATGGTATCAAAAATCCTTCTTCAAGTTTAGGACATAAATGGATTCTAACTATTACAAATTACTTCACATGTTGGACAAAAGTAGTGGCATTGAAAGAAGCAAATGAAACCAAGGTTATAAATTTCTATGAAGGTTTGCTTACTAGATTTGGATTTATTTAAACTATTATTTTTGATAATGTAATGGATTTTGTGGGAAATAGGATCAGCCAATGGGCTGTCCAACATAGGATTTATCTTAGCACTTCATCAAACTATTATCCACAAGGCAATGGCCTTGCTAAATCTACAAATAAGAACCTATTGAAGATCATAAGAAGGACTATTGAAGATAATCAGAGATCATGGCATCTCAATTTGAAGTCAGCTCTATGGGCTAATAGGATCACCTACAAAATATCAATAGCCAACTCTCCATACAAGCTGATATATGGTAAGGAAGCAAGGTTACCCATTTCTTTTGAGTTTCCTAGTTTATAACTAATGCATCAACTTGAGTTGTTGGAGAATGAGCCTATGGAGATCAATTATGCTGAGATTATAGACTGGGAAGAGATAAGAAATTAGTCTATGCTAGCCATGGAAATTCATCAAGCATAAGTGAAAAGAGATTTTGACAAGGGAGCTTCTTCATGAGTTTCAAAGAAGGAGATTTGGTCCTCAAGTGGGATGAGGATAGAGTTAAACCAGGAAGGCACACAAAGTTTGATTCCCTTTGGAATGGCTCGTATATAATCTCTATCTTCAAATCTCATAATGACTTCCAATTTACAAAGATGGATGGTGAGGAGCTTCCAATCCTAATCAATGGGATATATTTAAAACATTGCTACTGATTAGCTAGGTTCCTTGTGCATAGTTTATTTATTTATTTTCCTCTAAGTGTTGTTTACGCACATTAGTTTTGTTTTGCCCTAAATAAGTGCTTGTTTGCACATTTGCTTTTTTTAGTTAATTTTCATATTTTTTGTGTTTTCCTTCTTGTTTTGGAGGATGAGGGTTATCTCATACTAGGTCAAAATAGAATTTGTCATCATGGATCAGATTAGGCATTACTTTGTGAGTCCAAATGTCATGTAAATGGTCTATTTCTTAGGCATATTAGGCATGCTTCCCATTTGAGTCACCAAAATGTTGATAATTTTGACCCCATAAGTCAAATTGCTGCCCTTATCATTTGAAACTTTACATACCATGCCATTTTGTCTTGTGAGTCAGTAATTCATCCTAAAAAGTCCTTAAAGAATCCATGGTTAATAGGTCTTAAGGTTGTTTAGGTGATTTAGGGTCTTTTATTTCACTGGTCTTATTTTTTATAAGAAAGTATTAATGTTGATCAGAGTAGTGAAAGGAGCAAGTTTTTCAAGAAAATCGATGAAGCAAAAGAATAAGTTTATTTTCTTTCAGGACACTTTTTCACCAAGTGTTCATTCTTTCGTAGATTTTATTTTTGAGTTTGTTTCTAAGTATCAAGAATTATTTCAAACATTTTGTCTAAATAAATTTTCTTTAAGGATATATTTTTGAAGGGATTATTTTAAAAATTTTGTCCAAATTGTTTTTTTGAAGGGCACTTTTCTTGGTTGAAGGGTATTTTCAAAATTTCCAAAGGGTTCTTTTCAAAAAGGGAAACACCATTTCAATTTTTTTGAAGGGTCCATTAATTTTTTTTTGGAAAGGTCATTTTCAAAGTCCAAAGGGTTCTTTCACTTTGGAAAAGTCCAATTCAAGAAGCTGAAGGGAATTATCACAAAACCTAAAGGGTATTATCATAAAACTTGAAGGGCATTTTAATAAATCTGAAGGGTCACTTGTCATAAAGCCGAAGGGTCACTTAACAGATTTTTAAAGGGTCAATTATGTGGGAAAGTACCAAGCAAAAATTTCATCTCAAAGTGCCAAACTAATTCCTTTAAGAGAAAAGTCTGAAGACAAAAGTCCAAAAAGAAAATCCCAAAGATAAAAGTCTGAAGACATGAATTCCTTTAGACAATTTGTCCATAGGAAAGTGATTTTCAAAAAGTCTGAAGACATGAATTCCTTCAAACAAATTATCTAAAGGAAAAGTCCATAAGCAAAAGCCTAAAAAAAATAAGATGTAGACAATATCCCGAAAGAATACATGTAGAAATGAAGAGCTCAAGAGCAAAAGCCCAAGGAATTACAAAGAGCTAACATGGAGTTTCAATGCTGCATATCTGATCTTAACATGGAATTTCATGCATGTTTCAATTTTTGAAGCCCCTTTTCATGCAAGTGGAGGCCATTTGGAGTTGATTGGTCTTGAGTTTGAGTTCAATTTTGTAAAAGTGTCACATCTATTTTGATTTATCTTGTTAGTTGAAGCTTTTCAACAATTCAAACTTGTTCAAACTAAATTTATTCACCTAAGGATTGGCATAACATCTTCTCATGTAGGATGGAGTTACTTAGAGTTGTCTAGATAAGGATTATCATGCATCTTCCTTGAATTCCATGAAAAAATGACTTTCTTTTAATTCAACCCAACTTCTAAAAGTATCAAGTGGAGTTTCTCTTTGAAGATTTACCATAGTTTTTCATGCATGGAGTAGATTAGTCCAAGATGGGCCCACCATCCTCTTCTAATGCCAAAGAGCTTTTTCATGTAAGATATAAGATAAAAGGATATTATTTGAAGGATGTGTTATCTTTTGATATCTCAAGTTGGACTTGTGTGATGTGGGATTTGATCTCCTCTCCTATTTTCAATGCCAATTTCTTTGATTTGGTATACTTTTTTCTATATAAGTTAGCTTTTTAGCCATTTGGAAGGATCCCTCTCTTGATATGACTAGATTATATCAAGATTTAGTTTTGTAACCTTTTTAAATAAATAAAAGGGATACTTTCAGATTTCATGGGGCTAATATAGTGTATTTATGTTAGTGATTTACATATGTGATAGAATTTTCTTCTTTGTCAAGTCTTGATTCTTACCTAGTTACTAGTTAATCAGATTATGTAGGTCATGTTCTATGTTTGATCTCTTTTGGATGAAGTTACTATAGATGTAAGTGGCTGGTTGGTGCCTTTAATTAGGACTATTCCATCATTTCCCTCAAGCTTTGATCACCAGATAAAACCTTTTCATGAAATACTGATGCATAAGAGTCAATTGGTGTTGAAGATTCAATCTTTTCTTGTCTAATCAGTTTTTTAGAAGCTTAAATTGAGTGGATGAACTAAAATATAGGGTATCACCATCATTAAATAGGATTTCCTTTCAATTTTCTTTCTTACCTTTTTTCCTTTTCCCTTTTCTCAACAGTTTTTAACATAGAGTAGAGATCCTAATTGATACACCAAAGGGAGATAGAACTTATAATCTAGAGATTCAATCCACTAATTAGGCCACCCACAACCTAGGATTGTTTCCATGTTTTAGTAGATTGTGAAGGCCTAAAACTACCTTCACAAGGGTGTGAGTCTGATTAACAATAGGTTGGTAACATTACTTTTAGCATTGTTGAGAAAATGAAGAATAAGAATTTGAATGTCACCATGTGGTAAGCACTATCCATTCTAGTGAGAAGAGATTTACTATAGGAAGCTTTGAAAAAAATCCATATAATGGACCAGGTTCTAGCTGAAAGACCTAATGCTACAATTAATTTGTGACAGCCATAAACTGACACTAAAGTGAGAAAAAATGGTAAGCTTCCCCTTTCTATCTTTCACTCATAGTAGAAAAGCACCTAATTCATAATTTCGTGATAGATTCAAGGGCTATAAATTATATCATGCCCAATAAAATAGTTGATGCTCTTGGTATTAAGTATACACATGTATCAAAAGGTGTAGTATAATTGGATGGGACTATTGCTCAAATAGTAATTATAATAAAAGGTCTAAATCTCACTATCTATGTATGTCCAAGCTTGTCAATTTCCCAAGATATCTTAATCATTAATCTCCCTCTTTATTTTTCCATTTGTATTTCATGAGACTTCACTACAAAAATGGGAGGATATCTATCTATAGATTGGTATCACATGTTGTTTAGGATGAGATATGGAACAAGAGTGACAATAAGAGCTAAGCTAATTGATAAAGACCATATTGAGCCATATAATCCTATCCTTGTGGACATGAACTATATATTACAAGACTAGGAAGAGGAAATTGATCATGAAGTTGAAATACCCATAGATGGGATTCTAGACACTCATTTGGATGAATGGGGATTATCTCTCTAATTTGATCCTTATGATTACATATAAAAAACTAGGTTGGGTACATATTACATTCATAAAAGTGATGTAATCATCCTAAACATAGTAAAACCATCTAAAGATATTCAAGGAATGTGAAAAATATTCTTCTATGGTTCAAGAAGAAAGAATGGTGCAGGTGACGGTATTTTCTTAATTTTTCCAAAAAAAGGAGAGGTATTTCTATTCTTTTAGACTTTAGTTCAACTGCACAAACAATGTAGTTGAATATGAATCTTTGATTCAAGGTATATATTTGGATAAGTAAAGATGGATAAAATCACTATATATATTTGATGATAGTGAGTTAATTATTCACCAATTAAGATCTAGAAGCATAATTAAGAATAATTTGCTAAGATCTTACAAACATAGGGTTTGGGACCTATTAGAAGACTTTATCACTTTCAACATTCAAGTGGTACCAAGAGCATAAAATAAATATGATGATCATATAGCCTTGGTAGTCTCCCAATATAACCTAATTGAGTAAATAAAGAAGAAAAATAGCCAGCATGTAAAGTTGATAGAAAGGCCATCTATTTCTAATAATGTAACCAACTGGCAAGTCTTTGATATTGATAATCAAATTGTCAATTATATGAGATAAGAAATTGATTTTTATGATAGAAACCAATCTAGGCTCTAAGACCAATATGGAGATCAAATCATTTATTTAAAGACAAATAAGTTACCCATGGGTCTCATCACTTTATAGAATATCTTTAATTTAGTTGATCAGCTGAAAGGTGAAAAGAAGAAGATTATGAGTTAGTAGTCATTTCAAAAGGGAAATCACTGAAGATAGGAAATTTATGAAATGGTTCTAAAAAATAATATTTTATTGAGTTTTGCTAATAATTTTATGATAGCTTCACTTGGAGTTATCATGGTCTAAGGGAGTTTGACCCTATCTTAGCTCAACACACAATAGAGCTTGACCTAAATAACAAAATTATTAGACAAAAGTAGAGACTAATTAATCCAAAGATAGAACCCCTGATGAAGAGTGAGCTATCCAAACTAATAGAGGCTAACATTATTTTCCCTATCAAACACTCATCCCAGGTTGTTAATTTAGTCCTTGTAATAAAAAAGAAACGTGAAATTAGGCTTTGTGTAAATTTTTAGGGATCTAAACAAATCATTTCTAAAGGATCATTATCCCCTTCCACCCATGGATCAAATTATTCAAACTCTATCAAGATCTAAAAGGTTTTCCCTTCTATATGATTATTCTAGATATAACCAGATCCTAGTGCAGGAATCAGACTAGTTTAAGACCACCTTCACCATAAAATGGGGTATATATATATGCATATAAAAAGATGCCATTTGATCTAACCAATGCTGGTGCAACATTCTAGAGAGCCATAGATATATATTTTAGAGGTTTGATAAATGAGATGATCCTAGTATATGTGGATGACATCACTATTTACTCAAAGCATGTTGATGCACACTTGGACACCTTAGGAAATATATTCAAAAGGTGTAGAGAATTTGGAGTTTCCCTCAATCCAATAAATCCATTTTCATAGTTCACGAGGGTAAAATACTAAGACACATTATTTCAAAAGAGGGTCTTACAATAGACCCAAAGAGAATCAATGTTATATCTGCATTAACACTACCAAGCCATAATAAGGGATTATAGAATTTCCTTATTAAAATCAACTTCATAAGAAGATTTGTTCCAAAATTTTCCTTTATGTTATAACCCCCTACTATAATACTTAAAAAGGGCATCATTTTTAGCTGGACACATGAAGGAAAAGACAACTTTTAAGCCATCAAGTAAGCTATTTCTTAGGCTCCTACCCTAGTTAACCACAACTATGAGAAATATTTCATTCTCTATGATTTTGGAGGGGAAGGAAAAATCTCAACTATTCTAACCTAGTAGAATAAAGAATAATTAGAATAATCAATATCTTTCTTTAGTTAATCCTAAAAGAATTATGAAGAAAATTATAGTTTCTTAGAGAAGCAAGTATATATTATAATTAAATATCTAAAAAAGTTTAGGCATATTCTCTCCAACAATAAAATTCATTTGATGGTTAGTCACCAAAGTGTCAAAGAAGTCCTATTGAGCTGCGAAATAAATGAAAAAATAGTAGGATGGATAACAAAAGTCATGAAATATGACATGGATATGAAAATTACAAAGATTTTAAGAGGAAAGGGTTTTTATGAACAAATGGATTATGATATCAATAGTGATGAAAGATATCTAAAGTAATATATGCTCAAAGTGCATCTCAACTAGCCAATCCACCTCTTTTCAATAGATAGATCTGTGACATGACCATCTTCATGTAGACTAATAAGTACCCTTATGAATTTTAGAAGTCAAGAAAATGTATTTCAGACTTGAATACATTCCTTATGTTCTTGTTGATGTATTATTGTTTATAAAATATATGAATGGATTCATTCTAATATGTATCAAACACAATCAATTCCCCAAGGTGATTAAAAAATTTAATGATGGCCCATTGGGTGGACATTTCTCTACAAGAACCATGGCCATTAAAATAATTAGAGGGGGTTGTTATTGGTCTAAAATATTCAAATATTCCCACCAATTGGTAAGGAAATATGAGAAGTGTGCTTACTTCATAGGAAAACAAATATTAACATCTTTACCTCTTAGACCAATTCAATCAGACCAACCATTTTCTTAATTAGGATTGGATTTCATTAGTATGATCAATCCACCATCAATTTCAGGCCATAAATGGTTCTTGATATCAATCAAATATTTCATAAGATGGATTGAAAAAGTACTAAAAGATGCCATAGAGGCATCTATCCTAGAATTCATGGATGGCATCATCTCAAGATTTGGTATTCTTCACACCATTATCTCAAACAATTCCAAGATTTTGTGTGCACTCAAGTGAGTGAATGGGTTATAAATCACAATGTATACCTGAGTACTTCTTCCAATTATTACATATAGGGTAATGGATTAGTTAATTCTACCAATAAGAACCTCACAAAAATTATCAAAAGGATAATGGAGGACATTAAAGGACATGGCATACAAAGTTGAAATTAACACTATGGGTTGATAAGATCACTCCTAAGAGAGCCATTGGCAACAATCAATTCATGTTAGTATATGGAAGGGAATTTAGAGTCCCACTATCAATTGAGTTATCATCTATAAAACTCAATCATCAATTGGATTTGACTAAAAATGATGAAATGCCAGTAAGATTGGTGGAACTCATAAAACTATAAGAATTCAAGAACCAGTCAATGAAAGTTTTAGAAGCAAATCAAGATCAAATAAAAAATAATTTTGATAAAAAAATCATATGATAGGAGCTTCAATGAAGGAGACATGGTTCTCAAATGGATGCAGACAAAGCTAAACCAGACAAGCACACCAAGTTTGATGCAATGTGGAGTGGTCCATTTATTATAACTTAGTGCAAAGGAGCTAATGCATTCCATCTAGCCAATCTTTATGGATCAAAACTGCCTATCCTAGTTAATGGGATATAGTTCAAATCTTGGTTTTGAGGTTATAATTCACTCTAAAAAATAATTTTTTATATATATTATAGTTAATTATATTTTCTGAATAAGTGTTTTCATCCAAGTCAACTCAATAGGAGTTTTTATTTCCTTAGTTTGTTTTGTGTTTCCCTATTTTGTTCTTATTTAGACAAATCTCAATTTTTTTCTTCACTAGTTAAAGTGTGTTAAGCTTAAAAAACTCCATACCTAATGAACTAGAAAGTGACTGGAAAGAAACTAATTAGCAAGCAATCACCCTATAGAGGTCACCAAAAATATTGATATTTTTTCCCAAAAATGTCAAAATTTCAAGTACCCTAAGGGAGACCCATTATTTTTTTGGAAAAATGCCTAAAATTGACCCAAAACACTCATTTTACTAAGCCTATAGAAATCATAGATTTCACTATAACTTTCAATTTGAAAAATTGAAAATTGCTTCACAACCTCAACTTTTCGTAGTACATTAGCTGGCAAAAACTAGAGATTTGGGTGTAATTTGCAAATTGAAAACTTACAAATTGCATCTAAACCTCTGCTTCCTAATAAAAACTAAGCCAAAAAAAACTTGAGATTGGCTTGAAATTTTCAACTTGAAAACATGAAAATTTCTCCCCAACCTTCAATTCCCACAAAAAATTTAACTGATGAAAAGTAGAACCTCGAATATAAATTTTAACTTGTAAAGTTGTAAATTACAAATGAAGTTCTGCTTCCCATAAGTAAAATACCCTATAGAAACTAGATATTGGATTGTAATTTATAACTTGAAAACATGAAAATTGATTTTAAACCTCCACTTCTCAAGAAACACTCCAACCAAAAACTAGAAATCTAGTTATAATTTGTAACTTGCAAAGTTACAAATTACAATCTGAGTTATGCTTCCATCGACCACCTTTCTTGTAGAATATAGAACTCCATGTGCAAATTATAACTTGTAAAGTTAAAACTTGCTTCCTGAGTTTTGCCTTCCTATTTTCAAATGGTCAAATAAACCAAGCCCATAAAATCTAGAGGTCAAAGTATAATTAGCAAAATTTTAAAGTTGTGAAGTTGTTCATAGACTCTAGATCTTTGCCAACCACTGCCATTAGGGAATTTAATGTATGGGTCTATAAATGAAACTGGAAAGTTTAAAAGTCATTATTTAATTTAAATAATCTAGATTTGGATCTTTCACCTTGAATCATTAAGCTGCTAAGCAATGACACCATGCCTTTGACCCTGTAAGCCACTTCTCTATGATCTCAAGCCATGCTTTAAACCGATATCGCTATTACTGCTCATCTTGGTATTCCCTTATTGCATTTTTTAGTTATTATTTTCCTTCAAATCATTAAGATAGGTTAAATTTTTTCATTTTATTCCAATTTGAGTCATTAAATTTGGGATTTGTCTTTGTTTAAACATTTGTTAGGGTTTTTGTTAGCATTATTTCAAATCGACTGGTTCTACTTCCTAGTTAAATCATTACCTTCCATTTTCTTATACTAAGAAATCTAGGGTTTGAAAAAACTAAATATACCAATCAAATATTCCTATAAATATTCTCAAAACTAGTGAATATTCATTTGTAACATTCCTTAATATTCCCTGTAGACTTTCTAATTGCTAGAGATAATTCCAAAACCTATGAGATTTCAACCTGCATTTACAACCCTATAGTCTCATGGAATTTTCTAGTACTTTGAGAAACCCTGATCTCCATAGAGTTTTCAACAAGAAACACAAGTATATTTTTCAATTCTAATCTATGTTGGATATTTATACTTGCATTTAAAACTCTAAATCCCCATTAAATTTTCCACTACATATAGTAACTCCAAGTTCTATCAGAGCTTCCACCTATGTTTTACACCTACAAATCCTACCAACTCTATAGTTGGTTTTCCATCAACATTTTCTTTAGAATCTATGTTTGGTAAATATATGAAGTAAAAATCTAAAGGACCCAGTGTCACTCTCAGTTTGGAATCTAACACAACTGAGATTAAAGACATAGACCTAGGTCACATTGACCTAGGTGATTTCTAGACTAGAATAAATGTTGAATTCAAGAATGACTAGATCTAGAGCATCTTTGACTTTATAATGCCCTAGGCAAAAAATTCCCCCTAACTTTGCAAATCCCTAATTTTTTACTCATGCTAGCAAATCATTATGATGCTGATAAGAGATAGGTGCTAAATGATGAAAGGGAAAGGATTCTAAATTTAGACCCAAACTTCATAGACTTCATCTTATTGATACTATAATTTGAGAGTTACTTAGATATAAATACATAATCCTCACAGAAATTATACCAAGAAAAAAACACAATATGTTAGAGAGTAATAAACAAGTAATGGATAAGCATCCCTAGGGATACAATTGTTAGATTACCTAAGACATTGGCAAAAATTGATTTTAAGGATGAAGTAGGTGTTTTCATCATAATAATGCATAAGATCACTGGTAGCCTTGATGCAAAGATTTTCCAAGATTGGATGTACTAATATATTTGAGTAATCCACCAGAACCAACAGTACTTCCACTAAACATAATTCATCTGTGACTGCATCCACAAGTAGTTGATGGAGGTCCAAACCATGGGGAAATTTTATATGACTTCTTATCTAGTTTATATATTGGCTAAAGGGAGATCTTTACTAGGACTCAACACAATATTTGATCTATCAAATAAAGTGTTCATTTATTACCATAAACTCACTCTTGAGGCTAGTACGTATCACTTTAAGAGAGTCAATAACACATTCATCTACCACATCATAGTTATGTTTGACAAGGAACTAGATAAGAAGAGTTTCTCTGATGCTTCTATGTTAGATATCACAAATTAAGGTTCTTATTTCATCTAGTTCCCCACATACTCATACATTAGAGTATGAAAATTTAATATTTATCCTTACACCCTCCTAAGGTATGTGAGTGATAAATGGGCATTAATGGAGCTTATGAGATAACTAGTTGAAACTCATAAGTTATTATCTAGTAAACATAAATTGGGAATTCATTTCCCCATCAACATAAGTAGGTACAAATGTCATTCTCTATCCAAAGCCAAGTGTGTAGAGGCTAAAATGACCTTGAGATCCTTAGAGTCAAGGTCATTATATGATGTTCATGGCAACATCACTATCACACTGGAAATCTCCACATATTCCCATGTCCCCTACTATGAAGACTACTCAAAGGACTTGGAAGATGAAGAGGAAGTAATATTGAAGGACTATTCAAGAATGGCCTTGGATCGAGTTAAATCTTTCAACATGGTACCAATCCCTGAGGACTTGGTTGATGATGAGTCCTCAGTAGATAAGGTCTACCATGAGAACGAAATCTATAATTTACCCCTTCCAGTAGTAAGGTGGTATGTTCCTAAGTATTTATCTCTAATGGATAGAATTACACACATAATAAATAGGACACTCAATTGAATTAGGAGTAAAGGACTCTAAGTGATGAAGGAGTTAGTAAGCATCAGTGAAAAACTACTAGAAATCAAGAAAAAAGGATTACCACTATCAGTAGAATTTTCTAGAGATGGATCACTCTTAGAGCAACTAGATAGGCTAGAGATATCCCACAAGAGAAAGAATAAATCAAAGGCCAAGAAGGGATAATGAAGTATATTATGAGTAGTAAGAGATCAACCCATAGTGATTTCATCAGAGGATATATCTGTAGTTGAAGCAACAACTTCAACCCCCATCTCAATTATAATTTTAACTCCCATCTTTGTGATACATCCCCCACATATTTTTATCATTCCTAGAAATCCAACACCTCCACCTCCTATCTCCATTCCTCTTTTACCTCAAGTTAATCCATCCTCCATTCACACTAATTTATGGACATCAATAGGTCCATTTCCTATAGTTCAATCCTCTCAATTAGACACTCAATTTTTCATTCCACTTCCCTATTTCATAATCTCACTCCCCCTTTCGTAATTCCTTCTATATCATCTACAATTATTTCCTTTCCTTAATCACCAACACTACATATCAGTATAAAGCCATAGATTTATTCATTCTGACTATAATCCTACTGACCATCCCAGCCACTAGGATAACTACTACTTCATCTTCATCTCCCTTCATCTATCCTACTTTACTAGCCTTGAGTGTCCCTACCAATTTTATTGACTCATTAAATTATTTGGACTCCATAATTATACAAGTTCCTCAATTCTAACTCCCTATGCCTACTCCTCCATTGATATCACTGCCATCTCCCATAGCCCTAATAAACACATCCATTTCTATTGTACCCACTTATACTTTCATAATAAACCCAACTTTTATAGTAGAGATAGAGATAGATCAAGACACTGATATAAATGTGAACCCTCAACCCATAGATGGGGAAGATGTTACAAAGCCATATGATAAATAATTAGCAGTAATATCAGTGAAATATACAAAACTTATCACCATGCCCACTAGTGCAACATATTTAGCTATAGTTCTCAAGTGATAGTGTCATCACAACATGATGCTAATCCTAGTTGGTTAGCATAGATAGTGGGGAAGAAATGCAAGCATATGGTGTCCCTTTTTTAATTGTATTTTAGTCTCACTAATGCACATAATAAATCCAAACAACTCCTCAGACTATTTAAAGAATATTGTATGATTTAGTAGGGAAAAAGAATGTAGATATTATAGTCCCCCCACTAGATAAACATAAAGAATATATAATGGTGGGGGATTACCAGGTATCAAAAGTTCACCTTTAACATCCTATAAGAGAGGGATTGAAACATGATGTTCAATCTATCATTAACTCTATTTTTGAGAAAATGGATAGTGACAAGGTCACTAAGGAAGAGTTAAATAAAAATATTGAACAATTAATGACTTCATTGAATAAATTCATTGATATGACTACACAACCAACGCAACCTATTAATCAGATCATAGATTAAGCAACACTTGATGTAGTAACATAAATTGGTAGTATGGGAAGGTCCACCAAGGAATGGGTAGAAGAGATCATCTCAAAGGTTAATAGATTTATATAACTATTAATAGACCATTATACCACTCAAAGGGAGAGAAGGGTCACCATGAGAGAGTAGATCAACAAGTATGAAGAGGAGATAGGAAGGTTAAAACTTTTCTATCCAAAATTGACAGCAATGGACTCAATTAATGTTGACATTATCTTTGCATAAAAGATACAAATAAATGATTTAGAGAAAGAGGAGTTGGATAGAGTAGGTTAATTCAGAATAAAGATACTTATAGATAGTACACATAAGGATAAAGTTATACATGACAAAGTCACTGATATAGTATTTGACATTGAAGATTTGTTGAATAAATTGTCGTGTCAAGAAACATATCAGCAGAACTAGGTCCTCTTAGTAGAAGAAGTTTAGAATAAAAAAACAAGTGGTCAAAAGAGAATAGAAAAGAGATACAACCTTAAATTTGAGCTCTATCCATCATTTCATCAAGTATCATAAAACATTAGATCAAATGGGGAAAAAGACTCAATAATACAAAGCTTTCATAAGGGAACTCTATAATAAAAAAGTAGAATGTGTGATAAGCCACCTCTACTCTTTTGGTCCTGATGAATATATAATCTTAGAGATCTTCAAGAGTTTTGATAAATATATTAAAAATACACAGATGAAAAAGGACAAA
Source organism: Torreya grandis (assembly GCA_037957365.1). Lineage (NCBI taxonomy): Eukaryota > Viridiplantae > Streptophyta > Pinopsida > Cupressales > Taxaceae > Torreya > Torreya grandis. Next base: position 1,463,318 of record JARHVA010001923.1, read on the forward strand.
GAGGTTTCATAAGTATTGGATATAGATTAATTATTTCTATCAAAAACATTCTTGTATGTTATATTTTAATTATTGTAAAAATATTGTAAATTTGCAACTTGTAAATTACAGCCATCATTTTGATAGCTCCTTTTTTTTAGAAAGATCCATGTGTAACTTCCATGTTCCATTTTGACATGTTGAAAGTTGTAAAAAGAAAACATGCAAATTACACTTTCTATTATGACAAGTTTGAGTTGCTTAAGTTGCAAAAGGACATATTGTAAAATGCAATTCTAGTTTTGACAAAGTTGTGTGACTTAAAATTTGTAAAAGTCCCAATTGAAAATTACAAGTTACGGTTTTTCAAAAAGTAACTTAAGTTATCTAAAGCTATATTTTAAATATAAGTTTGAGTTTCACTTTGGTACCCCCATTACATGAAGATCCATTATAGCTGAATTGAAGAATAAAAATGCATTACACGAAGATTTCTAAGTCTCTTCCATGCCTCCAGTAGTTAAGTGGAATGCCCAGCTCTTGCATATTCTTTTCCAACTTATTCACCTCACCACAGATGTTATTATAGCTATAGATTAGGCCTTTTTTCATGAAGTTTCCATATTTTTGCTTGTTCTTCAACTAGGCATGGATTTTCTTTTTAACTACATCTCTTTTATGATATTTTTTATATAAATATGAGAAATATGGTGTAGCCCATCTATATTTTTTTTGTTATAGATATTATTAAGCATTTTGAATAACTTGTCTACATGTTGTAACCTAGAGAATGAGAATGAATTGAAGATTTGTCTTTATTGTCTATGTAATATTTGTGTATGCAAGGTTATTTAAATATTTATATATGTTCTAATTCTTAATTTAGTCATTAAATTTCATTTTTGGTATATTTTTCACTTTTGGAATATTGTTTTATTAAAAAATAAAGAATCTTGTCCCTTGTATGAAAAACACCCAATATTGTCTTTGGTTTCACATTTACATGAGTTTGTGCTTCTAAAAATTTCAATGTATTCCTTATTATATTTTTTTAATTCAATAAATAATTAAAATCCACTACAAAATATTTGGTGCAATCACCATTTTTAGTTTTATAATTTCATTCTCAAACTCTTTTCTCCAGTCAACCCCTAGTTTAGGAGTAAGATCAATAAGAAACAACATTTCACCATAGGATAATAACTTATAAATTTCACCAAATTTAGTGAAACTAAGCCAAAATTATATAGAGGTTCACCTTAATTCTCTAAGGTCCTACAACTTGGAGGTGATCCCATTGTATCATTATATTTTCACACAGTGAGCTACAACATCAAGAGCAAGTGCAAAATCTATGTGATAATAGGTACTATAACTCATCCCACACTTATCAATAAAATTACATATAATAGGTACATGAATTATGTGTTTACAACTTTATTCATTATATATATATATTAGTGATACATTTATTATGAACTTATCCATTGTTTCAACACAAATACCAGTTTTATTGCCTATTACTACTCAAAACATATTTTCATTCCCATTAGTGAATAATAAATTGGATAATATAAATCCCAATGGGTATACAATTTAAAAACTTATTCAAGTCATAAAGACCTTGGAGTAAAAGGTTACAAACATTGAAAAATAGGATTCAAAGTCTTCACATACCATAGATTCACAATATGTGTTGCATAAAACTCTTGCACTTGAAATCTCTTTGCACCATTTGCCAATTGGATTTATTGCACCTAAGTTCACATTTTATGATGGAAAGGGTGATCTTGAACAACATATTTTAACCTTATATGTGGCATGCCTTAAATATACTTCCAATGATAAGCTTTTGATCAAATTATTTCCAAGGACCCTCAAGGACTACACTTTGAGGTGGTTTTATGACTTACCTCTTCAATCCATAAAAGCATTCAAACCTCTTGAAGATCAATTTTTAGCACACTTTTACATTAACATTACCAAAAAGGATTCCTATGCTCAAATTACAAAGATAAAATAAGGAACCAATGGACCCATCAATGAATATGTCTTGAGGTATAACATAATTCTAGCCAAAATGACCAATCTAATGGTCAATAAAGAATTGTAAGACATATTCAAGCAAAGTTTGGTTGATAATTTAAATGAGTTCATTATTTTAAATAAATTTAAATATTTTAATGACATATACCATGTTTTATGGGATGTGAAATGAATCATATTTCATTGAATAAGCTCAAGTATGTGGAAAACACACCAAATACATATACACATAGTAAAAAAATTATAATCAAATTGAGTTATAAGGTAAAAACTTCTAAGCTTAAAAAGTAAACAACCACCATGGTTAAAATATTTGCATAATATCCTAATTGGCTTGTCTTATCTAATTTACCAAGGATACAATTTTCACATTTATCTAAGACTCCTACTTCATTAATCGCATGCTTATTAGAGTGTCATTTTATATCTCTCCCTCCTCTTATATAAGTTGATATAAATAAATATCTACCCAAAGAATATGATGAAAATTCTTATTATGACTATCACCAATGCCATGGTCATTATAAAAATATATATTTTACCTTAAATCATAATATATAGGACCATATTGATGACCAATATATTACATTTGATGACACTCTAAAGCAATCAAGTTCACAACTTGGTGATCACCATAAGTAGAAAATATTTAAAAATATTTAACAAGACCATTCAAATAAGAAACCAAAAGTCCAATTGGCATATAATGAACATACTCTACCATAATATTATGGACACCCAATATATTGGGTTATTGGTACTTACACATAACATATACCTCTTATGGTTCATAAACCTACCATTTCCTTTAATTATAGTGAAATTAAGGATGACGAATCTAATCTTCATTCTCTATTGATTTGATCAAACCTTGATAAACACCCCATATGTAGTGTTATGATTGATAATAATGAAATAAAAAAATTTACACCATGACATTACTTACATACTTGGGTTATACTCATCATGATTTAAACCCCTCTATTAGATCAGTCAGAGCATTCAATGGGACCACCCAAAATTTTCTTGGTGAGATTGATCTACCATTATAGGTTAGTTCTATAGGGTTAATACTTTCTCAGTTATACCTTATATAGATGTCTTTGACATGTTTTTGGGATGACCTTGGATACATACTATTTAAGAAGTACCTTATAAACTATAAGGGTGTGTGAAATACATTCATGCCAATCAGGTAATTATAGTTTTTAGTGTTTCATATGAGCATCCTCTTGTACAAGAGAAATTCATATCTATATAGTTAATTATCATAACCATTAAGGCTAATCCAATATAAAATGGTAAGTAACAAGTAATCCCTTTACTAAGTGACCACTACTTGAGAGACCTTTACATCAAAGATAGATGGTGGGTTCCATGGAACACTCATCTTATATGCACCATATTTAGTTATCGAGAGCACCTAAATAATGTTCCTACTATTTTTATTCCAAAAAAACCACATAGTACACAAAGATGGGTTCCAATAACCCCTATTCCTTCTATTGGTACTTCATGACCTCAAAGTCATATTATACATACACCAAGCATCACAAATACTCTAGTGATAAATATTTCACCTATACATGCTCGTAGGTAGTTTCATTAATTTCTTATACCATTTTATGATGGACATACCTATGATCATAATTTAGATGAGATCATAGGATGATCTTATCTCTTCAAAATATCAAAAAAATAAAAAACATTCCACAATTCCATTTTTTTTGACACCACATGGTCTATTGGATCCTTGGCATCTATGTGTTAGTTCCATGTTGAGGTCTAGCATATCATTTACTCTTGCATACACATATACTTGAATATACAAATACATGATTCTATACACTTATGCATGTTGGGATTTCCCTCTACTCACATCAATAGGACATTGGGGGCATCCATCTTCTATGATCTTGATACAAAAGTTATATCATTATATGGTCATATCAAATTATCATGATTAGACCCATATTTACTTACACATGCATTATCCATGATTATATATTGCACAAGGTACTTGATATACTATGTACTTGATGTTTTTTGCTAACACATTTTATTCATGGGTCACTATGACATGTTTATGTTGGTTGTTTATGATTTTCCTTTATACACTTCATTGAGTGTTTTTCCTTGATATTATCTTACTTGTTTAATCATTTGAATATGCTCCATCATATGTGGCCCTTATTCTTATGTTTGTCTTCATAGACATTTGAATATATCATTACTTATTATATAGACATTTGAATATATAATTCCTTACTTTGTGGACACTTAACCAAGTTAGGTCCATTTGATTTTGTAGCATTTAAACATGCCCCATATTTGTGATCACCTTGGACCATTACTTTTGAGTGTTCTTGTATGTGTGTTTGTTTGCTTGTTGAGCTTGTACTATTACTACCTAGATTTTGCCATGATGTTTATCATGCATATTAAGATTACATGTGATCAAATTGATTATATGTGCTTCAATGATACATTTACTTAGACATGCTTCCTTATATATGTTACATGGTTACATTTATAGATTTTATATTCATCTTACATTTTTGAGGTGAGGTAAATCCCAATTCTTATTTTTACCTCACCTTAAATGGGGGGAATATTAGTGGGGGCATGTTTGGGAAGCATGTTCTCACACTTTGCATAGTTATTATATTTAGTTGGGGTATGTCATACAGACATGGTTTTCACACATTTATAGTTTTCAGATTATAGTGGGGGCATGTTTTGGAAGCACATTCTCCACACTCATTCCATATATGGTACTTATACCAGTTTTTAGATTCAGTGGGGTAATGTAATATGGACATGGCTTCCACACATTCATAATTTTTAGATTTAGTGGGGCATGTCATATGGACATGGATTCCACATATTATAAATTTTTAGATTTAGTGAGGGTATGCTTTCAAAGAATGTTATCCACATTCATTTTCATATTATGGTACTTATACTAGTTTGTAGATTTAGTGGGGGTATGTCATATGGACATGGATTCCACACATTCATAATTTTTAGATTTATATGGGTCATGATTTTAAAGCATGTTTTCCACATTAATTAAATATTGTACTTACATCAATTTATACATTCATTAGAGGCATGATTTGGAAGCATGTTCTCCACACATATTCAATATTTAACATCTCCAGTTTATAGTAGGGGAATGTTTTGTAAACATGTCCTCCATATTGGTAATTATATTGATTCATATTTATAGATATATATTAGGGGCATGCTTTGAAATCATGTCCTCCACGTTACACAATTATCAAAATTGGTTAAAGCACATAGTTATATGATTCAAATACACATTTGTGGTAGAAATTATACATTGGTATAGTTATTATAGGTAGTTTCAACATGAGACATATATATGGTGCATATTATATGGAACACAAGATTAATATTACAAAATCCAAATAAATTTTATATTCTATATTCTAAAACCATTACATGTATTGATAACCCACATACTTTTATATACTTTATCAAACCAATCTATTGCAGTAGTTGGTTCATCTTTTTAAATGGTTGAGGTGATTAAATCACTCAATCTTTCCAAATTTTTAGGTTAGACTTGATCATGTAACTTGAATAGGTTATAAGTATCATTGGGTTGCATGGTTAAACTAATCTCAACTACCAAGTGGTAACTCACTCTTACTCTAAAGTTAGGGGCATGTGCCTCCCTCTCTCTCTCTCTCTCTCTCTCTCTCTCTCTCTCTCTCTCTCTCTCTCTCTCTCTCTCTCTCTCTCTCTCTCTCTCTCTCTCTCTCTCCCCTTAGATATATGCACTTTAAATATTTATCTATATTTATCCCAATCTTATTTTTAGAGCCTTATAATATATTTTTTAAAAACAACTTACTAATAAGCAAGGTAGTTACATTAAGACACATATGTAATCCTAAACCTTGATCTTTTAATTTAATTATATTTCAAATAATTTTAACCCAAATTATATTTTATCACTTTAAATTATAACATGCTCTTGGTTTTAGGTTAATCACAAAAAACACTCAAATTCAACTCAAGCACATAAAAGGTGTGCATACACACTTAGGTACGCATTCTTTTCCTATAAACCAAAAATTTCATTAATAGATTAAAGGGGGGGGGCTAAATGTAGATGATATTTTGTGATTATATAGTACCTCAGTCTTATACACCTATCAAACTTAGATATTGGCTATTTCTCTTAGTACTACACATGCCTTGCTTTTACAAGCCTCACATGTACTCTATCTTATGCCCCTTAGCCTATTTAATAGTCCAAATAGTATTATATTGATGAATTAGACACCCTATCTTGATAAAATGTTTAAAATGTACTTATTTGACAACTCTACACGTTTTGATCCTATATCTATTTTACTACTCCTTAGAGACTAACATATAGGTCAGATAGTATGCTAAAATTACTATCTTACCTTGATGCAAGTGTTTAGTGACCTAAAGTCATCCAATTTGTGAATGAAATTATTTCAATGGTATACCTAGGTTATTTAATTCAACTTATCTCCAAATAAGATTGGTATAAATACAATATCAATGCTTATTTATTATTCACTTAGAAATCAAACCAAGAGACCAAGGCACTTATCAAAAACACTCTATCAAGAATTAAATTGATCAAAATTTTCCTATTTACACACAAATGATAGGTACAACATATATAGATCTAAATTACTAAAGGATTAGTCATAAGGTATTATTTACCAAGTTACAAGCTAGGTCATTGTTGTACTTGATTTACACACATTGAACGATTCACACACAAGATAACACATAGGGGAGAACTACATGATTATGAGGCCCTCATATAAATATTGGCTATGTAGGTAGTGACATTTAAGAATAATGTCATTTCAAGTCAACTAAACACCATATTCCTAGTAATACATTTTCCCCAAGGTCACATTAAAGATGGAAATCTAGGGTTTTTCCATTTCATGAGCAATGGTAGTCCATGACCAAAATTTAAGTGCATAAGAGTGAAGGTGAAGCCAAACATAAAAGTATCCAAGTGGCTGCATCATATTTAATTTGATATTTCATTTATGAAACTAACATCAAACCTAGACATTAGTATCAATGTAACCATCCAAGGCTAACACAACTATCTAGAGAGCCAAAGGCACCAGATCCATAATCTAACAACTATTCAAAAATTATTTTCCCACCTACTTTCAACCTATACTAGATTTAGATCTAAATTAGTATCAGATCTAACCAAGTACATAAATTATTTTTTAGTTTTATGTCTATCATAATTTTACTTTCCATTTATAGCTTTTCTTAGTTTAATAAATATAATATATGGTACATCTAAATTTAGCATTTAATTAGCCTATTGTGGATCTAATATTCACCCTTGTGCCCTATAATTTATATATATTTAACCTTATCTACCCAATTAGTATCCTAATAAAAATTAGGTTTAAGCATAAGGTACGTAGGATCAATATTATAAATCAATCATCATATTTTCCAAATTTTACTTTTATAGTCATGGGCACTGCCATTAGATCTAGACACTACCATTGATGCTAGTGTTTGACTATGATGCAGGTGTTAATTATGAAATAATGATTAGATATTACTATGACCAACTTAACTATTATAGGTTTTATATCAAATTTATATTGATATATTCAAATTTGGAACATAGATTCTCACTCTTTGTTAATTGATCAAAACCCTTGCTCTTCATGAGAATGAGTTTGAAAAAAAATAGGTTAGTGGGATCATAGTTATAAGATGAACTCAATGACCCCTATATCACTGAGTGTTGCCTACATATCTAGTACTACAAAGAGGGCATATAATTATATAGTTCTCCCTTATTTGTGGGATTGTATGCACACACGGGTGAAATATACTATATGAAGATGTATGCATTGATCTAGCTCCTAACTTGAAAATTATCTCTCATGGGCCAATATTTGGATGCTTTAGCCCTTTTTTTAAATTTTTGTATGAATATTAAATAAGGATGAATAGGGTATAATAAATCCATTGTGTGATTTATTAAATGAGTCATGGTAGGTGCTTACTTGGTATTTGCTAAATTAGGCTTGAGAAGAATTAGACTTGTATTTATACCACACCTTTTGAAAATATCTCATGGTATAGATCAATAGTAAAAATTATCCCACCCATAGGTTTAAAAACATTTTAAATTTGGATGAATTTTGGATTGGATACTAGATAAGGATCTCAACATTATCATCATTGATAGTGTCCTTTTGTGGTTAGTAGTGTCTAGAAGGCTAGAAAACATTTATAGATTTGAAACTAAAAGTGAAGGATGTGTATCATATTTTAATCTTTCTATTTAGTGTAAGGGAATTGGTTCATCATAATGATACATATTAGACTAAGAGATAAGGATTTAGGCATAATGAGATGGAAAATGTGAGCCTTTAAAAAATAAGGAGGTATAAAATTGAAGGGTAGAGCCCTAATTGGTATTTTTCAAATTTGTACAAGACTAAGATATTATAAATATTCAGTTTTAGTATCTACATATTATGATCTAAGTATGACATTCCACTAAATATATCCAACACAAAAATCAAAATCAATATATTTATTCACATATTACATGCCATACCCTAGAGATGTAAATAAATTCCAGGTACTACATATATTGAATTCATAAGTTAGGTCAATAATGATATTTTGACATTGATTTCCTTCTATGTAAGGATTAATGATTTGATTCTTTATGGAATGATAATTGATTTATATGAATGCACCCATGTAAAATTATCCTTTTGATGCATATCTTTCTTTTGAATGTCATTTGTTGAAAACCCTTTCTTGAGAATGCTTTCACACTTATCTTGTGTGTCCTTTTGTATCCATTTGATCTTTTTCCAATCTTAATTTTTTCTATTTTTAATTTACACACCCTCTCTTGATCCATTTATTTATATTTTTGAATATTTTATTGATCTAATTTATTTTTTTCTTGTTTCTTTTACTCTTTTACTTTCAATAATTTATCTTTTTTTAACCTCAATTGTTCCATTTCCTTTTCCATTTGTACTTTATTCTTGGATCTTCTTCCGTTTTTAGATTCTAGTTCTTTTATAGTAACAAAATGAATATGCATATCTAAATTATTTATATGAGTATTACCAATTTATCCCAAGACTTTCTAGTCAATGTGATTAGGTGTGGAGATAATATGAATGATGGCTTTTGCATGTTTTCCCAATCCTTGACCATGATAACCAAAGTGTTGTAGACATTGATATCCAAAACCATATTGTTTTGAAAGCTAAGTATTAGTATTAAGAGGTGGACTTGTATCATGTTCTTGGTCTAATTGTGCATTTGATATCCATTTTTATTATTTTTGAAATTAGTTTTTTGGAAATTCACTCATAAGGTAAGTGGGTTTCTTGATTGATGTATCATTGATAAAATCACCACTATCTATTAGACTTTATATTTTGGTCTTCAAGGCAAAATAAAAATTTGTATGATGCCCATGCATTCTATGATATGAACAATAATATTTTGACCTTATAAGATGATGTAAATGAGGAAATTTGATCAAATTATTTCTAATAATATCCCATATAATCTCACTTGAACTCTTATTATACTTTTACATAATTTTTAAATCACTTGTTGGAAATGATGATTTTATTAGATTATGATTTTGATATGAAACCTTGTTGGGTACAACATTGGTAAATTAATATATAAATTCATGATTAAAACTAGAACATTTATGTAATCTTGACATATATGATTTTATTTTTCAATAATATGATCTTTGAATTGAAATATCAATTTTGATTTTGTAACTCTTTTATTAACTTGATCATAGTAATTATTTGATTATTAATGGTTTTACAAACACAAACCTTAGGTATTTCACATTGAATATCCATAAAAAAATCATTTATAGGGGATTTTGGAGGTGGAGGGGTTTGAGGAAGGATAGGTAATATAGGATGGGCCACCTTAACCCTTAGAGTAGTGATAGCATGGACATGGTTAGATGGATAGTAGTTGTCACCCTTTTTAGGATTATGAAGATGAAGAGATTGATTTTGAGCCATTTTGAATTTTCTAAAGAATATGATAATGATAGGAAAATATATACATATAAATTCTAATAAATATTACAACGTAATAAGGAAATCAACATTAAATTTGAAACTCTAAGAGGATAATTTTTGTAGAAGGAAACCCTAGGGAAAACTAGGGTTTTCAATGTTTAACAATAAGTGGGTTCACCAAAATGATTAACCCTTTTTTTAAATAAATATTAACAATGAAAGAGTAGAATAATAAAAACAAGGATTATACCACTATAACAAGTAGGCAAATTAATGAATTTAGACTCTATTAATAATCTAGTAAGAAATATTGAATCTAAACATATAATATAAAAAATATAACATTTAAAATTCTAATAATAAAAATACAAAGGAGAAATTAATCATAGATTATAAAAATGATTCACATAAAAATATTATTAATGCAAGTGCATAAGTAAATTATATAAAAATTCTAATCTAGTCATCAGATTTTGAAAATTAACTTTTCATCAGTATAAATATTTTCATCACCTTGTAGACACTTTCATCAATGATACTATATATTATTAAATTCATCTATCATGTATAAAGTATTGAATGTTGAATAAATCTTCCACTTGGGCCTTTTTAGTTTTTATATCATCTTTTAGATTATGTTTTAAAATTGTGTGCATAGGCTCTCAATATCAGAATATATCTCAAAACCTAGATCCTCCCCTAGGTCTTGTCACCTTGCCAAAATGGGTTAGTGGGATCATTAATTCAAGTTAACATCAAATATACCTCTTTAAATGAGTGCTTCCTACATATATAATACTTTGAAAAAGCATCAAACATATGTATTGCTCCCTATGTGTTAGCTTGTGTGTGAACAATGGTATAGAATTATATATGCAAGTGCATGTAGTGATCTATCTTATAACTTGAAAAATATTGATCATGGGTTATTATTTTAATTATTTAGACCTATAATATGACTAATCATAAGAATGATATAAAAATAGGATAGAATAGGGTAATAGAACTCAATTTTCCAATTAATTGAATGAGCTTGAATATGTTCTTGTTTTATATTTTCTAGATGAATAATTAGTTGGATTTAACTTGTATTTACACCACCTCTTTTTAAAATTTCCCCACAAAAGGGTTTACAAAACTTAATATGTCAACCCATACATATTGAAATATTTTAAAATTTGAGTGTTTATTAGGTATGGGCACTTGCATTGGAGAATGGACAATAACATCAATGCTACTGTCCAAGTTTGAACACAACTTTCTAGGAAGATAGAAGGTTGATAGAACTTTTCAATTGATAACAAAGCATACATGTCATATATTAAGCATAATATGGGCTACATGTGATTTAGATGATTAGAAAAACATGGTAAGACTAAAAGATAAGTATTTAGTCCCAATGAGATGGTAAATGTGATCCTATTAGATGTAGGGAAGGTAAAAAATTGAAGAGTAGATCCTTGAGTGATATTTTTCAAGTGTACATGACTAGTTTAACATATAAGTCCATATTTAAATATCCAATAATTTATATATATATATATATATATATATATGAGACT
>JARHVA010001923.1:1480000-1645000 GCA_037957365.1 Torreya grandis
CAAACACTAATGACCTTTGCTCAACATTAAAGGTTTTATAAGCCCATGTCAACACTTAAAATCATCGATGACTAATTGAAGACCATGTAGTATCTTCTCCATATTAGGTGAGAGAGGAGAAGCCCTTGCATTAAAAAACAAAATCAAAACTATTATGTGAACTTATCGTCATTAATATCAATGGAGTGAAGAAAACCAAAAGTGAAACTAAAATAAGAATACTATTACTACCAAAAATGTCATTCAAACATTTGACCTAAACTCCAAGCGAATAACTAACTCGAAAAGGGGAATAGTCCTCTAGCCTCTAATGGATTCTTCAACCTTGAGTGTGACACTTAGATTTTGTTAATCATAATTATCGTAATAGACCCATAAATGATGCAATCTTATTCGATAACACAAGCATGAGGTGACATTATGAAAATTTGTATTTTGAAGGTGTCAATTTCTACCAAAAATACACTTTTATATATTATTTTTCAATAATTTTGCTGCAAAAAACATATAAGGTCACTTTAAATTAAAAAATTAACCTTTATAATGTGTCTAGAACTTCCAACAACCTATAAATTGACTGGTCACATGACCACATTTGGACAAAATAGTGTTTTGTCAAAAAAGTGTTGTAGTACAAGTAACTCTGACAAATGCGATAAAATTATGACCAAAGGAAAATTTGAGTAAAAATATGATTTGGAGGTTTGAACTCTTGACCTATGTCTTTATAAAATAAACACCACCAATTTTGATATAATCATTTACAAAATGTGAATAGAAGATTTACTATTTAAACCTAATTTTTCTATGTGGGAAAATAAAAAAAGAATAACTTGCATGTACTTTATTTTCACCTATGAATTTTTTTTGTAAAAGGAAAAAGGTAATTTTGTTTAAAATTTGTGTGGGTCCCATGTAACCCTAATGTTTTTTATACTTGAAAATTTAATAAAAAATTATTTTTGAAGCTCCTCTTAGATATTATATTGCATTTTCAAACTGAGGCACCTCAATTTTATAGATCTACTTAGAATAACTTACAAAAACTCTTAGAAATATATAAAAATTTCATATATCAAAGTTGAGACCATACAATTCCATAAAATAGAGATTTATCTAAACTTTTAGCTTATCAATAGTGAATAAAAGCATCCACATCAAATTGGGATACCATTACTACATATGAAGGATCATGCAACTGCATTGTTTACTTCAATGCACACACATGGAAATGAGAAGGTTTTATAACTTGGTTTGTTGAATTTTTATGATTTTCAAAAAAGATTGAAATTTTTAACATCATATTTGTTTGACAGGGGTTGCCATTGTAAGGTACAAAGGTTGTACAGGTCCATTTTAGGTTGTACACATCAAACAATGGTTTTTAATGGCACTCAGATCAATTTTTAGGAGATTTAATGTTGATAAAAGTTTATAAAACACATCAAAAATGCCATGGATAATTTTTTTTGGGATTTTAAGGCTTTAGTACTCACAAAAAAAGGTTTTTAAGATTTATATTTTTGATTTCAAGACTTTTGAACTATATAAATTAAGATTTGAGACCTTTGCATGTTATAAAATCAGATTTGGTAAATATGTTTTCCATACAAAATGAATGTATGACTTGGAATTTTGAGTGGTAGTATATACAGGTGTTCTCAAACCATATAAAATAATAAATAAGGCTTCAAAAATGTTTTTTTAGGATTGAACATTTTATTTGACTTGCATACCTTTAGCACACCAAAAAATGACTTGCTCTCTCCTCCTTTACCATGATTCTATCTCTCTCCTCCTTTACCAAAACTTTGATATCATTGATGGGATTGATAAATGCATTTATAGATGTAAAAAAATACATTTTATTTATTTTACAATAAAACTTTATTAAATTTTCTATATCTTTGTTAAAAAACTTTTCATGAAGCCCACACTTTAAAAGCTTTTACAAAGGTAGTTTTTGGGACTTAACTACCACATGGGTTCAACCCATTAAAATCAAATACCTAAGTTATTTATTAATAATGTCATTATTAACCTAATAAAATAATAAATAAAATAAATAATCCAACATGGGTGTCTGTGAGGGTTTACTATTTGACTTTGTCTATCATTAAAGCCCTAAAAATGTAAACCTTAGATCCTACACAATAAACACAATAGAGATAAAATTATAATGGGGGAGTCATGAAATATAAATAGCTTATTTATCCTCATAAATATTTGCATAATTTGAGTGTTTTTTACATAATTCAAATGGGCTTTAGGCCGATGTAGTCCTCCCTCCTAGAGTAATTTGTGAATCTTGACTTTACTATATCTATACAATTAGATATATTACTTTAAATGTTTGACAATGAGTGCCCTTGACCTAAAATAAAATGAATTAAGACTTGTTTTATGAATGTTATAATAAAACATAATTAAAATTGGAATAAATAGTGCTATTTTTTTTAATGTGCAATATAATTGTCAAGTGATTGCAAGATATACTTGGAGAGGCCTTGATGTGATTATATAAAGGAATATTTTGAATATTTCCATTAATTAACCTTAATAGAAGAAAAATATAGGTAAAATTAAGTGTATCAAATTTAAAAAGCTACCATTGGAGCATGGGGGACAAGGCCACACTATTGGATAAGGTCATAGTGTGGCCCTATCTGCCTAGTGTGGTCCTATACTAAAAGGACAAAGGCTATTAGAACTAGACTGACAAGAGTCTATAAATAGAATAGTGATGTTTTAATGATGTTCTAGGTTATTAAAAGGTATTAAATATTAAAAAAATCTCTTTTAGATATTACAAGTTAATGGAATTTCAAGTAAGAAAAATAAGGTAAGGATCTTAAGATTAAACATTGTCAAGCACTTAATGGTTAAATTTGAGTGTCTACATTTTCCCACACATTATTAGAGTAATAAAATGAAGTGAAATTACTAGAGTAGATGATGTGTGAACCTAAGTGTGTATACACACTTTATATTTTGATGTGAAGCTTGATCATGCAAGATGACTTAATGAAATACCTACAACAATGCCACTAAAAGTAGCTATTATCTATATTTGAAATTATAAAATCCAAAAATTGAAAATTGAAAATTGAAAATTGAAAAGATAAAAATACAAGTATACACATAAAAGAGTATGAAATATAATTTCCCTATAACTTGAAAGTGGAGAAGTGTTGCCCCATTTTTGAGGAATTTGAAGAAATATTAAACTTGTGATGAATTTAAAGTGATCAAGTCTCAATTTAAAAAACCAGTGAAAGGGATTGTTTGTTCCAACTCTCATATTAATATGTAGTGTAATATATAAAATAATTTAATGGTGGAATCACTAAATGTGTCTTGATATAATAGAAAAAGTGCAACCATATACATTGAGTGTCACTAGAGTTTGATGTGGTCCACTTGAAAAAATGAGATAGATCATACCACTGTAGACAGATCTAGATTATATTTTAAATATTGTACCTTTAAAAATTTTGAACTTTGAAAAAATGAATTTTTAAATTGACATGTATAAACATGAAAATGAATGAATATTTTTCCTCTTATATTTGAGCCAAATTGATATTGAATGCTAATTGAACTTATAATTTTTTTAATTGTAACTTGTAATTATTTAAAACTTGTAACTATTTTTCACATGGCCATGCATATGCCTCAAGCATATGTGAATCTATATCTAAATAAATGTTAAAATAAGTTAACATCCATGCCATATAACTTCATAATCTAATTTTTTTGAATCATGTTTTAATTATAAAAACTATATAGTGTCATAAGTATGAGATTTATTGCTCATAAGGACTTGACTTATCAAGACAAGCCCCATTGTGATGCCCCCATTTTGAGATGAGAGACATAGATTTCAAGTCACTCATCTCAAAATAGAATTGTAAAATATATGAAAGATACAATCATGTAGTATCATATGAATATTTAAATTGTATTACATCATAGTATTTCACATTGTATTTAATTGCATATTTAACATGTGTTAGATAGATATATCATTGAATAACATAAGAAAGATGTGTATGATATGTATCATGGAATAAGAGTAAATTATAAAATATAAGCATTACATGATATGCATTATGACACCATAATACAAAGCATTGTTATATAATGTCACACAATTTGTAAATAATATCACACAAAAGGCCCAAAAGTCACACATAAGGTACATGTGAATGTCATATAAACACACAAGGCCAAGGGACACACTCAACTGGCATGATGATGACACACAAGAAACAACATGTATAAATTACACACATAAGTACAAGTTACACACATAATAAGCAATCAATTCATATATTATCATGTACTAAAGTAATAAATAAGCATAAAGTAAATGAGTCTACTCTACATCAACCAGATGTATCAATGTCATTGTTAGAAAATAACATATCCATATGACATAATGTAAAGTATGAGTGAGTATAATTTTTTTGTATGATATGTAGCTCAATAGGGTAGAAAGTTTATGGATAGACACAACTTATCAAAGTTTTCATGGAGAAAGAAGAGATGCCCCTTACTTAACAATTTTTTTGGGTAAAAAGGGGAACCCCACATCAAATAACCATGTAATAGTATGTCATGTATCATACTCAAATACCTTGTGAAAAGCATTGTATATTGAAGATTTAAATATGATATCTACTTGATATGAAATAAATGACAAATGTAAAGAAGTAATCTAGAAATTTTTGAAGATGCTTGTAAGCCTTGATTTTTTACTTATTGAAAATATTTTGATTATTATGATTTTTTGACATATATATTTTTTTTGGAATTTTTGAAATATTTGATTTTTTTTGAATTTTTGAAATATTTGGATGTTTTAAAGGTTTTGAAAAAGGTAAAATAGTTGGTGTAAGTAATAGGGGGGAAACCAAAAAGGTCTGACTCTAACTCCTAATTTATAGGGGTTACAAATAATCAATTGACCACATAAGAATTTTATCAAATAATTGACTACCATATTACAGAGATCAATTTCATTCATTAATCATAATGGATTACCATTTCATCACATGTGTTTAACCCTAAAATGATATAGATTGGGGTTATCTATATTTTAAATGGGTATATATAAATGAAATGGCACAAGGGTGATAATAGATCTGTAATAGGTCAATTAGATGATAAACTTAAATATAAGCATACACTAAATTTATTATGCTAAGATAGTCTAAATATGGGAAATAAAACTATGATATATATAGAAATGATAAAGAAATAAATTACCTAGCTTATTATGATGTTAATGTAGTTATGGATCTAGAATAAGATGAAGGTAGGAAAGAAGGATTTTCTATAACAATCATCAAATTCTAGTTCTAATGCTTTTGGCTCTCTAAACAATAACATTATCCTAGGATGGTTGCATTGATGTTACTATCTAGGTTTGATGCTAGTGTCTTGTAAAAAATATCTAATAAAATAGGATACGACCACCTAAATGATTCTAGGTTTTGCTTTACCTTCACTCTAGTGCATTCATATCTATGTCATGGACTATTTCTCCTTGTGAAATGGTAAAAACCTAGTTTTCCATCTTCTTAGTGACCTTGGGGAAAAATGGGTTAGTGGGCACACAATGTCAAGGTTCCCCAAATACCCCTCTATTAATAGGTGTTGTCTACAAAGCTAATACTTAGAAGAGGGCCTCATATGTATGTATTTCTCCCTTCTGTGTTGGATTGTGTGTGAATCATACAATATGTGAAAATCAAGTATAATAGTGACCTATCTTGTAACTTTATAAAATAGGTCTCTTGGGATGGTCCTTTAGTACTTAATACTTATAGATGGGAAATAGGAATAAAGAGGGAAAATTTTGATCAATTAAATGCCCTTTGGTCTTTTACTAGGTGCTCTTTAAGTGAGGAATGAATGAGGGTTGATACTATATTTATATCAATCCATTTGGAGTAATAACTCACATTAAATCACTTAGTTCAAATTTTAAGATACATTTCATTTGAAAATTGGATGACTTTAGGGCACTAGACACTTACATCAGGATATGATAATAACATTGACACTACTATCTATCTAAAACATTAATGTCTAATGAACAAGAAAGTAGATATAGATTATGAAATTATAGATATGGAAGAAAAGTACCTTTCAATAATTTTGGGTAACATATAAGACCTAGGTCATTAACATAATATTGGTTAGACTAAGAGATCTAGGCTAAGGGGCACAAAGATAGAGTAGATATAAGACTTATTAAAGTAAGAAAGTTAAAGAGTAGAGAAGAACAACCAAGGTCTAATTTTTCCAAGTATATATAATATTGAAGTGTTATATAATCACAAAATACCATCTACATTTCCCCCTTTAATCTAGTAATGAAATTTGTAGTTTAAAGGAAAAGATTGCATACTTAAGTGTGTATGCACACTTTGTCTTTGTATGTGCCCAAATTAAGTGCTTTATAAAGGTAATTGACCTACAACCAAGATCATGTTATGACATAAAATTAGTGCATATAATTTAGGTTGAAATTACTTGAAATATATTTAAATTGAAAGAGTAAGGTTTAGGATTACACTTGTGTGTCAATGTAATCACCTTTCTTATTGGTAAGTTGTTTTGAAAAAGATGAATAATTGTAAGACTCTAAAACTGAGATTAGGATAAATATAGATAAATATTTAAAGCACATATATCTAAGGATATTCACACACACAAATATAGAGAGAGAGAGAGATTGGAAGGGACATGCCCTCAACTTTGAATCAAAAGTGAGTTTCCACTTGACAGTTGAGATTAGCTCAACCATGCAATCCAATGATACTTACAACCTAATGAGGTTGGATGATCAAGTCCAACCTAAAAAACTTGGCAATATTGAGTGATTTTATTACCTTAACCATTACAAAAATAGAACCAACTATTATAGTAGATTGGCTCAATAAAAGTTTATAAAAATTTTCAAGGTATCATATGAATTTTTTTGTGATATGATAAAAGTCCATAAAAAAGTTTTAAAATTTGAAACTAACTTGGATTTTATAATATTAGGCACATTTTTAATAGCACATGCACCTTATATATGTCTCATTATAAAATTGTTTATAACAATAGTACCAATGTTAGAATTTAGTCAAAACTATGAATTTGAATCATATAACTACATGCTTTGGCCAATTCTGATAACTATGTAAGTGTGGACATACTTCCAAAGTATTCCCCCACTATATATGAATAAATATGAAAATTTATATAATTACCAATGTGAAGGACATATTTACAAAACATGCCTCAATTGTAATATGGGAATGTTGAATACTAAATAGGTGTGGAAAACATGCTTCCAAAGCATGCCCCCAATGAATCTATAAATTGATATAAGTACCATAAACTATCTATGAGTATAGAAAAAATTATTCTAAATCATGCCCCCACTAAATATAAAAACTATGAATATGTAGAATCCATGTCGTTATGACATGCTCTCACTAAATCTACAAACTAATATAAGTACCATGTACTTAATGAGTGTGAAGAATATGCTTCCAAAGCATGCCCTTAATGAATATGAAAACTATACCAAGTGTGGAGACCATGTATTTATGACATTACCCCACTAATATTCACCCCTTGAGGTGAGGGAAAGATAGGAACTAGTAGTTACCTCATCTCAAAAGGATAAGCCAACTATATAATATGTGAATGTAACTATGTAGTATATAGAAGGAAACATGTCTAGGTAAGTCTATCATTGAAGCACATAGAACCAATATGATCACATGTAGGTCTAAGATGCATTATAAATATCATGGAAACACCTATATAGTAATAGTACAATCTCAACAAGTAGATAAACACACACACACACAAGATCACTCAATAATAAGTCAAAAGACAATAGTCCAAGGAGACCACAAACAAGGGGCATGTTCAAATTCCACACACTCAAAGGGACATAACTTAGTAAAATGTCCATAAAATCAAGAATGACATACTAAAATGTCAATGAAACCATACATAATCATAGAGGACAAAATCAAAGGAGCATATTCAAATGCTAGAACAAGGCATACAATAATAAGGCAAGACACTAAAGGAAGTATATAAACTAAAGCATAAGCAACTATCATAAACATGGCATATTAGCCCATGGATCCAGTGTGTTAGGATAATTATGTCAAGTGTATAACATATTAAGTACCCTATGTAATATATAACTATGGATAATAGGCATGTGTAAGTACATATGTAATATCAAAAATGATAATTATATAAACCTTAAATTAGTCAAGCAAAAAAAATGATCTATTTTCACAGTCCATTCTTAGGAGACTCCAACTAGAGAATATGAGCTTTTATTCACATTTAGCCATGTTCTCTTATCTAACTTGTCTTGGTCTTACTACATTCCCTAGACATCATTTTGCTTATTCCCAATCATCCATATATTTTTAGAATTAGCCCTTTTAGGCCTAGACACCTCTTTTAGACACATCTCCCTAGGTCCAACATCCCCTAGACAATATCACCCAAATAAGACTATAACACTGAAACCTAGGGTGTCCAATTTCTGATGATGTTATCCAAGCACAATTTTGGATCTAAAGATTAGTTTTTTTATATGATAAGTCTTACCCCTTTTCTTTGATTTATTCCTAAGTTTTCCCATGCTATCCAAATGCAAATAAATCTCCCTTTTTTGATTTAATGAGTCTCCTATATAAAGGACTACACAAGGCATTTTATATCTAGCACTTACTATTTTGGCACATTAGAGATAATAAAATCAATCAGTAGTATAGCTCGCCTTCTCTTCATCACACATAAATTTTCATGATTGAAAAAGGAAGTTCCTATTAAAAATTCATTATTGCATAAATTGTGCACATTGATTATGCACATTCCCTAAGGGAGAACTACATCAGATTTGGGACCTTAGCTTCAAGGTTATTGCAGGCAACAATCAAAATGATTATGTGATCATTCTTCACACAACCCAATTTTTACCCCTTTTTACTTTTATTCTATTTTTTATTTCCATGTATGAAAAGTAATAGGTACTAAAGACTAAAATAGACCTATAACGAGCTTTAGTGACTTCTAGGACCTAAAATTTGGTATTCAGGGTCTACTAAGTAGATGAATAGAACGTAGAAAGCTTTTAGCCTCAAGACAATAGCACCGAGAAAGGACTATAGTGATAGAAACTAGGGTGTCATATTTCTATCACTCTTATACAATAAAAAAATAGAGACCAAATACAAAATTTAGACACTATCCTAGTCCTACTCCTCTATTTCTAGGTTTAGAATCATCAGTTTCAACATAAAACTAGCTAAATCAATATTTCTTTGTCTTCTCTTTTATATGTAAGTTAAGTTGATCAAATTAGCATAAAACCTATATTTTACTACATAAAACCAAAATTTGCCCCATATTCTAGACCTTTATTACTTAGGAATATAACTCCAATATTTCAAAAATAATAAAACATTTGGTGGACTCGACTTACTTTGAATTTTTACACAAAACACCTCGAAACCCTAGGGATAATTATTTTTGATTTTTTGCTATAATTTCTTGATTTTTATTGAATTTAAAAATCATAAATCTACCAATTAATTCCAAAAATATCACATATTTTGTTCAAACCCTATATTTCAAAACTAGGTCATCAAACAACAAGCCATGCCTCCTTGCTAATTTTAAAACCTTTACAAATCAATTAACTTATCAAAAATTATTTCAAAAAAAGTAGTTTCTTATGAAAAAATTTAACTTCAAAAATTATAAATTTTGTATAAATTTTTGTGCATTTATCCTATTTCTAATAATTTTTAGAATTTAAGATTATTACATAAATTTCAAAAATTCTAAAACCCTAGTTCAAAACCCTATATTTCCAAACTAGGTACTCAAACCTCAAAATTCCCTCCCTTAAAATTTTTAGAAAATAATTTGAATTTATTGCAAATTATTTGGGTCATCAAAACTAATTTTCAAAATTCAATGTTAGTATTTCTTTGTGCATTTATTTGCTTCATAGTACTTTTCAAAATTTTCTTTGTTGATAAAATGGCCACAAAGGCAATTCCTTCTTCTCATCCCTTAGATAAATTTCTTAATTTTTCTTATAATTATGATAGTGATTAGACAAAATTACAAAATTTCACATTAGCAAAAACTATAGAAAATGATTTCATGTATAGTGAAGATAATGACTATTGTTGTAATGAAGGATATGATGATGTACGTAATTATCAAGGTGAATCAAAAATAGATTAATATTTTTCTCTTAAACCAATCTCTTTTATTCCTTCTTCTAATGAAAATAATTTTGATAAATGGGAAAGATACTTCTCACCTCATTCCCCTAGGCACAATGTACAAAATGCACAAATTAATCATGCACTTCCAAGTAAACCTCTTATTGGTGATGATTTACATCCATGTGAACCTAATCTCTCTCTACCTTTTGCTACTACTATGTTCAAAATACAACAATATAGATGCAATAGAATCAAATTACTAGAGCACAATTCAAATGATGCAATATGTGTTCCTAACTCTACTCTTACAAAAAAATGTTCAAATGATAACTCTTCTACTCTCACTTCTCATTTTGAAAATGAAGAAAATGCATATACTCCATCCATGGATTGAATAGATACACATGATATTACAAATTCCAAAGATAACTTATTGCATATTAGAAAGAAATTAACTCTTTCTCTTACACCTATCCTAGTAATGATGGAAGTGATGATGAATATGATAGTGAGAATGAAAATGAATATGAGAATGAAAGTGAATATGAAAATGATACTTCAAATTTTTCTATTTCAAATGCACAAAATGCAGGTTGTGATAATGCATGGAATAATGATGACTATTATGCATGTAGTGAAGAAGAAAATGCACCTCATTCTTCTAACCCTTCTCTCATTCCTCTAAAACTTAATGCAATTACAAATGATGTTTCTACTTCTATTAATGATTATATGTCAAATGATGCACATGTTAATGCTAATATCACATCTTCTACTAAATTAGAATGTGATTCATAAAACATAAAGATACCAATGAATCTCCCAAGCCACCCCTCAATATAGTAGAACCTAGTTCTTACTCCTCACCTAAAGAGAATGGTAGCCCACATCCCTCTAGTAAGGTCCAAATTACCATTAATCCAAAGGTTCAAGTGAGCATACCCCCTCTTTATGATCCACTTGCTAAATGTAGCATTCCCATGGTTAAAATTAATAATCAAATTCAATGATTAAATGAACCACTTCAAGATACTAATGTACCATATCATGAGATCATCTCTTTAATGCATGAAATTGGTGAACTGCAACACCAAGTACATCTCCTTACCTTGGAAAACAAAGCTAATAAATCTTGGATGGATGTTAATGATCTACATGGTAACCCTATTCCAAATAAATTCATAAAAGATGCATTACCTAAGCATTTCCAAATACCATCATTACCTCACGTTGATGGAACTAGAGATCCATTCACACATCTTCAGGCCTTTTAGAAGGCTTTGCCACATCATGCAAGCCCTTTGATTCTACTCAAGTTATTTCAACAAACATTAGTGGGGGAAATGCAAAATTGGTTCTTTCATCTACTCCCCATTGGTTGATTACACACATATGATGACTTAGAGGAGGTATTTCTAAAAAACAACATCATAAACATGGGCCCTCATGTTACATATGAGAAACTTTCCACATTACATTGGCATTCTTCAAAGCCAGTTAGCAAGTATATCTTATGATTCAAAGATCATTTGTTTATACTAATATACAAACTAGCAGATCTAGATATTCAACATATATTCATCAAAGGCCTTCACCAACCTCTCCTCAAGCATCTACTATATTAGATAGAGCCTTGTTTTAGACACTTGTGTTACATAATTCTAGATTTGGAAAATAAATTAGGATTAATTGAGGTAGATTCAGTTGATTAGATCACTCTAGACTTCATAGTAGCATCTCAGATACAGATCCTACCACTCAGCATCCACCATGTCCTAGACAAGACAAGAAACCATAACTAGAAAAGCAATTAGTCAAGAATAAAGAGCAAGTTTTTAGAACACAACCTATAGTATGCACTATAAATAACTATCAAAAAACACCACTATAGTTTGATTTAGAGCAAGATAGCCCATCTATCATTTTATTATCACTAATAGATAGGAGGTTAATCACATTACCTTCTATTCACTAACAAGATCCATATCTCTTACATAGATAGCCACTTCAACCTTTTTATAATTATCATCGTATCTATAGACATAATGATGATAACTATTTTGGACTCCAACATTACATTTATAGATGTGTTGATGATGGTCTTATAGCATTTATTTAGGGGCCATATAGTTCTCCTCCATTATGGAACCCTAGACCTCATTCCTCCATGATTAAGTCATCTTAGGACATTCCTTTATAGGAATCATTGGTCACTCATCATGAGTGTAATGCAAGTTTTAGGATAGAATATCATAGGATATCTCATATTCCAACTATTTAGAAAGTTTTAAAACTAGTACATCACAAGCAATCCACATATAGAAATGTAGTCCATGGTATGCATAGTGTAGTTCCATATACATATCTATCAGAGTCATAGGCACCACAATAAAGTACTATTCTAGAGAGATATTCATAACAGTTGAATTTTTAGGGTTCTATCTCACGTAACAATCCACTATGATTAATACTAGTTGAACCCACATTATAGAGTAATAATTTAGAGAGATATTCATTACAACTAAGTTGATAGGGTCCTATTTCATGTAAAAACCCATTATGATTAAGATTAAATGAGCCCTCAACATAAGTTTTACCTCCATCTCAACATATTGCACATTCATATACATCACAATAGAGGCTATAGGGTATTTGGTTACAGATAGATGAGCCTTTTTCATAGTAGACAATATCAACTACAAAGCACATTCCTACACAAGATGAGTAATATGGGCACTTGTTCTTGTGGTTGACAGGGTTCAGATAGTGCTATAGTAAAGTGTGATACATGATACATTCATTTTAGCATCAATTTATAGCTTCACTTAGCAGGGAAATGATGGAGCCAAAGGTCTAGCTAACCTTTATATTCTTGAGCCACTCTTAGGGAATTAATATGCACATCATGCTATATTACATACCCACCTACTAACAACTATCATTCCTAATTTTGAATAACCACCCCTAACCAAAACCAGACTATCTAATCTAGATATTACCAAATCAAACTTATCTAAACCTTTCTACCAATCTCAAATCAACTTCTCTAAATAGATTTACCAATTACAAAAACCAACAATTATTTGCTTCCATATAATCACAAATCAAACCTAAAAAACACATCCAAACATATTATGAACAATTCAATCACATCCCAAATGCTATTTTTCTAAACATACCAAAATAATCATGTCACATATCCCATGTACCATTTACCAAGCATATGCGAATTCAACATCAACATTAAATCAACTATTTTAAAATCAAAATATTACAATACCAGTATATTCAAAAATCCATAACACAAATACACATAAGTTCAAAATCAAATCAATATTCACATATTTAATCATGTTTTCAAGTACATATCATATCAAAATATAGTCAATCATAAATAAGGGTCATGCCCTCATTCTCACTCTCTCTCTCCTCCAATACTAGTTCCATAATCCCATGTAGCACTCAATGACCCTACACCTCCTTAAACTCCTAAATGACTTTTGTGTCAATTATCTCACTCTAACAAATGACCATAACTTCAAAAAAGTATATATGTCACTGCTAGAGATCCATATAATCATCCACAATCTTTAAACTCACTAATCCATAATCAGGAAGAGGCATCCTATGCCTATCTCGCTTAGCCCTCAGCTCATATCTCTCTCCCATTACCTTAACATATGTAGCTATAGCTATAGTAACCTGATCAAAAAAATGAGCATAAACACTAATTGTAATGGTTGCTCTCTCTATCAAACTCGCCTCCATAGCATCATTAAGAACATGTCATGTAAGCTCACATAGTGTAGACTTAATGATAGTCTCCTAAAACACATCATCCCCACCACTAACCCTACTAGGTGCCTCACCCTATACACCTCCCACCCCACGTACACACATAAAATGTACAACATTACATTAGATACATATTTTCAAATCCAAGATAAAATCATAAACATAGGTACAATGTAAAATCTAAATCACTAATTACCTCATATCATCTAGATCAGCTCAATATCCTCATACTATGGAACATCCACTCCATCTACAAGTCATAATGGAACCCACTGATGCCTAGACCACCATGCAATATACCCCTTAGTACATCCCACATCATCTACATCAAGAATGTCTATCACCACATCTCATGCATCTATAGGTAACAGTGCCAAATCAACCTCAGTAGGTCTCCCATGAGCCCCTATTCTCACTAGTACATGTGCACTCCTCAACCATACCCATGCTATAAGAGGAACATCTCATTGAACTCCAAACTACCTAGTCATGTGGTCATACTAAAAACACTCATAAACTCTAGAACAATGATCACGTAATGAATAACTCACTCTCATGTACCACATTTACTCTTCATCCTCTAGCCATCCAAGAAATATTCTATAAGGCCTATTTTGATATCATCAGCCACCAATCTATCTAGAAACCTCTTATAATGATCTATCCTAGGAGATCAGATAGCAAAATCACTCATCCATCACTCACAAAATAGGTGTAGATATGCCCAACTCAGCCTCAATAATCTAATTAGACACATACTTGCTATATACTCATAAGCCTAATAATACAACAAAGTGGTTGCACCCATACCATCATTGAATGACTCTTGTGTAAATCTATACAAGTCTTTATATAAATGGGCAAGCATAATCCTCCCCCACAAACCACAGTATCATATATCTTAATGTTTTGAATCACTTTATGTATCTTATAAGCGATAGATACTCCACTACCATCTATAGCAACAAAAGAATCCAATAATATAGCCAACCACTTTTGTAGATGTGGAACACTCAATTACATAATAACTAACATCAATATATCAATATCACTACCTCTCTGATGTAATCCTATGATCACCCCTAAAACATATCTAGATTCTTGATCAATGGCATTTGCACCCATGTCATCCTACAAAGACACTCACTGCCCACTGATCAACAAATATATAATATGATAAATGTCATCCAAGGTCATAGTAATCTCCTTTGTAAGAAGCCAAAATGTACATGTATCAACATTCCACCTCTCACATAGGGTGGTGATCAAATATCTATCCCACTACATTATACCAAGATCACATACATGAACCAACCCAACCCTATCCATAACATCACACTCATCCACTAATAAAGGAAACAACCTCAATCTCCATTACATGGCTTCTATGGAACTCTTTCATCTGTACCTTACCTTGTATAACAACATAACACAATATGTATCAGCCAATGAGAACAACTAAAAATCCAAGCTAAATAATAATATATTAAAAGTCAAAAATCCTAAAAAATAGAAAATACATCAGTTCACCATGTCAAATATATTTCCAAGCAATAGTATAGCATCTAAACCAAGCTTTAACCTCAAAAATCTAGCCTCTAGGATAGTAGCACTAGATCCTAGACAACAGCAGTAGATATAGGATAGGAGCATTGAATCTAGTCAAACTCTCCTAAAATGCTTAAAAATAGCTTTAAAAAATGAAAAATAGGTTCCCAAACAAGCCTAAAACACATGTTTAGCTACTTACCAAGGTAATCTCTCCACCAACCTAAATCTAGGATGCCAACTACTCAAACCAAGTCATGGCAAGTGCTTGTATCCTCAGCATGTCTTCCAATTTAGAGCTCCAACTCTCAAACTAGTCAATGCACAAATGAATCAATATTAATTCAAAATTTCCTATATCAAACCACTTTCTCATTCAAATCAAAATACTATTTTGCCTATAACATAAGCTCTATAGCTTCATTTTACAAACCATTTTGTTCCTTAAAATCATGACAATGACACATTCAATGTAAAATAGGCCTCGCTCTCTTATTACATCATTTGCCTACCATGGAACACATAATTATCTACCTTTATTATACCCAAACATACAAATTAGTCCCTACCAATCCACACTAATTCAATTTTCATACAACTTGTTCCTCACCATTCAACATTCGTTCAAATCATTCAAACAACCTAACCTATTCAATCAATCAACCTTTCACTTCTTTCAATTTATTACTATCTCATTTGCCTACCATGGCATGAACATCTTTATATCTCTACTATGCTCAGATATAGGATTCGATCCTAACCAATCAAAGACACTTTTCACTCCTAATTAATTACATTCTTAGTCTAAATCAAATCAGTCAAAATTTGTTCAATAAATTCCAACCAAGTTCCTTTTCAATTTACCACTTGTCTTCACTTTAGGCTCAACCTCCTCTATCTTAGATTTTTTACCTCTCCCCAAAAGGGGGTATCATTCCTAATATTCCTATTCCTACACCTATCCACTCTCATAGATGGATACACCATGGTTCTCACACCTCTAGTAGTCAAATTATTAGATTCAGCTCAAATCAGTCAAAACATACAGTGTTTCAAACTATATGGGTCACTTAGCATTAATTAGCTTAGATTATTCAAAACATTTAGGGATTCAAACTACATGGGTCACTTAGAATGTTTTTTTTACACATCTAGTATTCAAATTATTAGCATTAATCAGTGCAGGATTATATAGTGATTCAGATTTTAGTGGGTCACTCAACATTACTTAGGACATTTAGAGGGATACACCTTCATTTTATAGATATATAAACTATCTAGATACCATATTTAGGAGCATGTACATTACTACACATCTCATGCATACATCTTCATACAACATGACATAACTACAAACTAGTAGTAGATTATAAGCATAGTGTAGAGTACATTATTTTTGATCTCCAATTTTGCACATGGGACATGACACGATAGATCATATCACCTGTGGCTATATAGATTTCTAGATTTTCTAGATGCATCAATCACATATGATATTTGGGGGAATGACAAAGATGTTCATATCCTCCATCTTCTAGGATTATATAGATTAGGATGGTGGACATACCATCTTCTTCTTACACATTTTACTAGCATTTTTGGTTTACACCTAGGCATTACTTAGGTTGTCACTAGGTTGGACCATACAATCATTTGTAATGATTGGTCCATTGTATTACTTAGATTTAGACCTAGGAGTTTGTACAAGATAGAGGATAGACATTGGTTTTTGACCTCCAAAACTTCTCAAATCTAGTTCACATTATTTAGATTTAGTACAGGGGACATCTATTATAGGGATTCTTTCTTTCTTTAGGCAATATTCAGATTCAGTACAAGGCGCATGTATTATATAGATTCCTTCTTTATTTAGGCACTATTTAAATTTAGTATAGGTGGCATCTATTATAAAGATTCCTCCTTTCTCCAAAGAACCATTTAAAATCTCCATCCACTTCCTTGGCCAAGAATTTGGACCTTTTTTAGCACATTTATCTTCACATAGGTAAGTTCAGGTACACATCTTCTTGCTTTTACTCTAGTACTTTATTTTATTGCATCACTAGATTAAAAGGGGGGTAAATGTATACACCTTAAATTAGTCAAGAAAAAACACATATGTCTTTTCATAGTCCTTTCATAGGAGACTTCGATTGGATAATATGAGATTTTATTCACATTTAGCCATGTCTTCCTATCTGACTTGTCTTGGTCTTACTACATTCCCTAGACATCATTTTGCTTATTATCAACCATCCATAGATTTTTGGAATTAACCCTTTTTGGACCAAACACCTATTTTAGACCCAAACCCATCCCCCTAGGTCCCACATCCCCTAGATAACAACACCCAAATAAGACTACAGTGTTAAAACCTATGGTGTCCAATTTTTGGCACTATTGTCCAAGCATAGTTTTGGCTCTAACGGTCAATTTCTTCCACAAGATGAGTCGTAACCCTTTTCTTTGATTCATTCCTAATTTTTTTCATGTCACCCAAATGTGAATAAATATCCCAAATTTGAAATAATTAGTATCCTCTATAAAGGACTACACAAGGCATTTTATATCTAACACTTATTATTTTGGCACATTAGAGATAATAAAATCAATCAATAATATAGCTCAGCTTCTCTGCATCACACATAGATTTTCATGATTGAACAAGGAAGGGCCTAGGTGAAATTCATTCTTTCATCAATCATTTGTGTTTATTATGCATGTTCCCTAAGGGAAAACTACATTGGATCTGAGACTTTAGCTTGAGAGTTAATGTAGGAAGTAATCAAAACAACAGGGGTTATTGATTATACGATCATTCTTCCCATAACCCATTTTCCCTCTTTTTACTTTGATTCTATTTATTATTTCCATTTAAGCCAACTAATTTAGGTACTAAAGACTAAAATATACCTACAATAAGATCTAATGACTTTTAAGACCTAAAATTTGGTACATAGGGTCATACTGAGTAGATGAATAAAACCCAAAAAGATTTTAGCCTCAAGACAATAGTGCTGGGAAAGGACTATAACATTGGACACTAGGGTATCCTATTTTTGATGCTCTTATCCAATCAAAAAATAGAGACTAGATCCAAAATTTAGACACTATCCCATTCCTATTCCTTAAATTTTAGGTTCAAAATCATCAGTTTCTGCATAAAACCAACTAAGTTAATCTTTTTTGGTCTTCTCTTTCCTATGTAAGTTCAGTTGATCAAATTAGATTAAAACCTATATTTTACTATCTAAAATGAGAATTCTCCCTATTTTATAGACATTTGTTGCTTAGGAATACAGCTCCAATATTCCAAAAATAATAAAACAATAATGTACAGTGATCATCAAATCATATAAACTATGTGTATCAAGCTCAAAGAAGCAACTACCCCCAATGTCCATATGACATGAGTAGAGGGAAGGCCAAACATCTAAAATGGGAAGGTATCATGTGTTTGTGTATTCCTGTATCAAACTTAAGTAGAAGTGTGACACATATGTGTATGTAGGATTAACTGAGTATTCCATTCATCAACATGGAATTAACAGATAAATGCCAAGGAGCCAATAAAACATGTAGGTGCTAAAAGTGTTTTTGGATTTTTGGATGCTTTTGGTATTTTTGGAATTTTTTAAGAGGAGGGATCATCCTATGATGCCATCCAATAAATGGTCATAAATATATCCCCACTATGAATTTGGTGTAATACCTTATTTACATTACTGAGGAACATGTATAGGTGTAGTACTTATCACTATGGTATCAATGGTGTTCTATGTATGTATAATAGGACTCTATGGTCATGAAAGAATATTAAGAGTAACAATAGTATGGGTTCATGGAACCCATAGTTGAGTGCATGTTTTTTTCTTTGGTATAGTAGTAGTATATATATTTTTAGTTATTTTAGATATCTGAACATGGTGTGTAGTATAAGATTTGAATTCCATGGAATCCACTATATATCTTTGATGTGATGGTCTCTCAAGTAATGGCCACCTAATAAAGGGGTTTATTTCTGTCTTACCCTTTTATGGTGAATTATCCTTAGTATAATTGATATCTAGTTGTCTAGGTATAAATTTGTTTTGATCAAGAGGATGCTCATCTAAAATGTTGAAAATTGTAATTACTAGATTCGCATGAATGCATTTAACACACCCATGCACTGTAGAAGTTACAACTCAAAGAGTGTGTTGTATTCAACACACCCCACCTTATATTTTCTTTAGAAAGTGGGCAACCCCTTTTTTAGAAGGCTTATTTATTATTTGGGATATGCATGTGTTTGTATATTTTTATTATCTATGGAAATTGGACATTTTAATTATTAAATCACTATTAGGTGCACTTTTTTTCTCCTAAAACCCATTTCCATTAGAAGAACTTACTGAAACTAATCTACTAATAGAAATTTTGGAAGTTTACTATATATGACAGGTATTTGTGTTTGTTTATTTAGGTTCTTTTATTATAATTTAATTATTTGTAATTATGAACATTTTGGGTTTTCATCAACTTTTGGTCTTCAATAACTTTTTAGTCTTCAGCATTTTGGTCTTTAGGAAATTTACAATTGGGAACTAAAGTCAGGAACTTTATTTTAGATTTTGTTTTGATTGATAGGTTTTCATTCAACAACCTTCAAATAATTTCATTTGGAAACCTTCCTTTAGATCATTTTGTTTGACACCTCTTATGTGGAAACTTTACTTCAAGAAACTTTAGTATTCGAAAGGTTTTGATCTTCAGGAACTTTATCTTTGGTAGATTTCATTTAGAGACTTTTGGTTGGGAAGTTTCTCTATAGAAACTTCCTCTTAAATTAAAATATCCCCAAAGAACATGTATTTTTTGGTAACTTTCTCCTCAAAAACTTTCCTTAAAAAATCTTTACGAATGAATATCTCTAAATAACATTTTGGTCTTTGGAGTCTTTTGTTCAGAATTCTAGGCTCACTGTATCACATCATTCAGCGTAAATGAAAATGTCAACCCCACCAAATAAATGATATAGTGATAACTATAAAAGAGAATAACATTGTTCCCCACATGAATTATTAAGCATCATATGTGACATGCCCTTTAGGACTAGTATTTAAGTTTGAATTTAATGAAGGTGAAGAGATCTTGAATGTTGGTGATTAATGGTGCATAAATTGAACATGAATGCTAAAAATCTATAACATCAAGAAATTATCCAAGATCACATCATTTGATTGTCATTAATCTTGAGTGTACATAACCTTATGTTATTTCAAAATCCTTAGTTTCATCTAAAATAATATATAATTTATGCAATAAAGTTCCAAGCCACCATTTTCAAGAGCTCAAACCTTACCAACATCATTAACCAATGATGGCATCTTCATCTTGAGTATATAGGGGAGCTCAAACACAATAAAATTTCTCCATTAAAGATTCAATAGAATATATGTATATGGTTTTTGATGCAATAGTATTTGGGGGTCTCTACACCAATTATTAGACTCTATGGGAGGCCATACACAACTTCGACCCATTCGCTTGTGAGGAAGACATCTCTAAAAAAAATTTATATCTAATTTATTTTCATTAAAATTCTAAGGAATCCAATATGAAACATTTAATATTGAATTCATGCCATGCATTGACTTATTATGAGACTTATTCTTCGAAGGGAGAATTGTAAATGGTGGCTTCTTACACTATGTCAACAACAACACCATCATTGCATATATATCAGGTGATGATTTTTAGATTTATTTTTGTTTACCCATACTAAACACTAATTTTGATTTACATAATGTGTTTTTTTGGAATATGAACACTAATTTATAACAAGTAATGAGAAAATGGCCTCTCCTGGAAGAGACATTCACACTCAAGGAAACTACCAAGAACCTCGTGCCCATCACCTAGTTCTAGATGGGAATTCATGTTGGAATGGAATTGTTAAATAAAATATTTGTCCATCCAAGCATTAATTTCATTTATTTATAATGGGTACCACTACTTGAGCTACTCATCACCTCATAGCACACCTATACACTGGGGGAATTATCAAAACCCACCTAGAAGAATTAATACTACATGAAAGGAGACCCCAAGGTGGAAAATTAAAAATGATGTCATATATTTGGATGTAGTCATGGGGAATATCTATAGACACAATGGGGCTCTATTTGATCCAAACCCCAAGTACATCAAGAATATAATCTATGACTTCTACTCATTCACCCACAGCTATGCATATGTGAGGAACATTTTTAGAATTATAGAGGATTTGTATACTTAACTTTGGATGGAAATTCATGGTCAACCTCTATCTAGAATATCTAAGATCATTGTCAATATTCTCATTACTTTTAGTGATTATTGGCTATACCTAGACTATATTGTTATCATGGTTATTGGACACAATGTCAACCCTCTTCATCTCCCCAAATTCATCCCAAACAAAGTTATTGAGAAATAAATTGCCTTCTAATTATGAAATGGGATAGATGAGGACCTAACCAAGAGAAATAAGTATATCTTCCATGGCTCCCATCTCATAATTAGGAGGATGTAATACACATATTGTAGGCACTTCAAAGAGGTTGGTAATGCAAGGAAGGCTTATGCCTTAGATACTCTACCCCATAGGGATTGGGACCCCCATGAGAAAGTGTAAAAAAAGGTTTATAATTTGGGAATCCCTTAAAAGCATGAGAATTTTGATCATGAATTCTTGTTCCTCAATGCAAAATATGATTTAAAAGTCTAGGAAAGAGTTGGGACTACTAGCTTGATTAAAGACTTACAAAGGATAATCCAAGCATATCTCTCCCTTAAACTTGGGCAAGCCAAATTTAGGATCCCACTACCAATGAGATGGACATCATCTAATTTTTAGAGTGGTAGGCATTTCCAACAACCACAATACCTAAGCTAGGACCCTCAACATCCACCCACTATGATGAGATCTCCACAACAAGAGCAAGAGAAAGGTGTAGGGAAGACATAAACTACTAAAATGTAAGATAAAGAAGAGGCTCCTCAAGTTCAAATGTATACTATTGAACTGAATAAGGTAAAATAATAACTATTTAAATAATAAATTCAAACGGAGGCCAACACTGTGGGGATATAAGATGGAATCATATGCCTAGACTACTTTGATGAAGAAGACATTACACATATTATGGCGTCTTAAAAAACCATAACCTCTAGTATGACTATTCCCCTTCCTACCCAAGAAGTGAATGATCCTCAAGCTGAGAGGACAACAATTTTTTATAAGAGAAAAATTAGGGAAAAAATCTAGATACACCATCTAAAGAGGGACCAACAAATCAAGTACAACCTTATATTAAGGGTGAGACAAGCCATGAGGTGGATGAAGAGGATCTACAACAAGCCAAGGTACTAATATTACAAGGATTAAAAGGAAAATCACCCCTTAGTGGTGACTAATCAGGTTAGGGTGCTCTATTTACTGATCACCTTGGCCTTTCTCTTATCATGTCAATACTAGTTATTTCTTCTTTGCCATTGCCAATTGTCTCTTCTTTTCTTCTTATCTCATCATTTCCTTCTAAGCCTATTTTTATTATGTCAATAGCTAATCCTTCAACCTCCACCTTTGCTTCCACTACCACCAACCAACCCATCACCCAAATGTTAGTTTCTTCTACTAAATTGAGTTCACCAATGTCCTCATCAGGAATAGTGCAAACCATAGCAGTGGTGGCCACAAAAATAGATCCCAAGAAGAAACTAGTATAAATTATCATCTAATGCCACATCTAGGGAATTTACATTGGTCCAAAATAATATGGCCTTCAATGCCTAAGACATCTCCAAAGATTGAGCCTACAAAATACACTCAAATAGAGGAATTGCCATTAGATCCATCAAATCTTACTCTTCTAGATTAGATTAATGAATTAGGAGTTCCAGCTTATAAGAGGACAAAGTTTAAGATCACCGAGCTACCCATTATGATCTCTCTTTTTCATAAATCAAATCACTCGGTGTAAAGGGTGAGGAAGATGAATATATAATATAGTAGTAGGTGAGGCCTAATTATGGAAGAAAGAGAAGATATTTACTCTCTTTTGAAAAGATAAGATAGAAAGAAGGGGTAGTCCCCTTACATTAGGACTTTAAGTCCTACATGGAAACCCACACTAGAGAAATGATAGCCATTCATGAGGGAACATAACGTGAAAGAATAATTGGAAGAAGAGCTAGAGACCCTCAAGAAATAACAATAGATAATCCACATTCCCTCTGGGATAGATGTTCAAAGTGAAACATTAAGGTTTTATGAAATTTTAGATACCATTAATTCTTTGAGAGAAAAATTGGCTCCCCATGCAACCACAATAACAAAATTGTTTAAGGTCCTCAAGGAATATGAGAACAAATTGAATTTCTTAGTTTTATATACTACTAATAAGGAATTCAGCCATTTGAATTTGATGACCCCCCTAGAGGTAGAAAATACACTAAATCTAACAATAATTAAGACCTAAGAGGAAAAGGAATGGGTAAATTATATTGATGTTGTAGTCACCAAGATCATAGAATAAGAAAAGCACATAGTATAGATTTTTAATGAGCTAGAATTGACACATGCATGGGATAGCATTGGGAAGTTGATGTCTAAGTCTATTTTTGACCAAATGATATAAAAAGTTATAGATAATTTCAATCAGAGTTTACAAAGACTAACTTTAGAAGATATTTAGGTAAAATTGAGCTTGGTGAGGAAGAAGGAAACTAAATTTTAAATATTTTAGGTAGGATTTCAAGCTACCAAAACTAAGCATGTAAGGCTAATGACACAAGTAGATAAGGTAAAAATACCTTCTATCCTAGATATGAGCATAGTATGGGCACAACATGCTAGAAGATACAAAAATTATTAGGAGATAGAGACCAACAAGATGTCTAATTCAATACCACCTACTAGTTTAGCTCAGACTCTACCTAATGTGTCAACTTTAACACCACCTATAACTTCAATCCCTCCTAGCTAAGTAAGTGGATAAAATCTACCTTCCAACTCAGCTAAAGTTACCACTTAAGTTTTACTTACCACTATATTTCAAGATACCACCTTAGTTCTAGTCATAACTTTAGTTCTAGCTACAACTTCAGTTCCTTCCAATTCAACTCTAGCTATAAATACCACTTTAGTTCCAACCATAAAAATGAGCAGTATCAAGTAGGAACTAAACTAGTCTTAGCCCAAGTCTAATTTTGTATACAAATTTTTCATATAATGATTATTTGAACAAACATAGCTAGTTAGGACTTTTTATATTTATTTTATAATTAAATAAATTGTTTTTCCAGCGTGCACACATGCATGTTTGATGTAATATATAAGTTATAAGATATAATTTTATATCAAACTAGAAATTATCTTCTAATTACTTTGATGTAAACTAAATTTTTGATACACGTTGAGGATGAGGTAACCCTTTCCCCGAGTCCTTTAATTACATGTAAAACCCTCTTTCAAAGGGTTAACATTTTTATCAATATACAGGAAGAAATCAAGTAATTGATTGTTATGCAAATGTATTTATTCTATCTTCTTCCTTATTTATGTTATTAAAATTTTAGATTCTTTGTTTGTATCAATTTAATAATTTTGAATTTTGATAATTCTAAGAATGAATTTGATTATTTTAATTGATGAATATTGATCTTAGATGTGCAACATCTATTAATGATTGCTAAATTTCATTAGTTTAAGTGATTAATATAGATTGAGTTGATAATATAAGGTGTGTAGGAGTATTTTATCTGGTATAGTCTTCTAGGTGTGTGTTATAGCTACTATAGATAACCTTCTAGTTTGAGCTATAATCTCTCATCTAAGGGTGTGCAACAACAAATGTAAGGAGAAATATCCATTTGAGATCATTAAGATTCCTATACTTATTTTCCTAGAATGTTAGCCATGTTTGTCTATGAGTGTGTAATAGCTACAAGCAAAAAACATTGGTCTTGGAGATACTTATCCACCAAAAAAATGGCCTTAAAATTGACCTTTCAAGAACACATAGCCTTCTTTTCAGCCTTGCCTTTCCCTCTTTTGAGTTTCTTTAAGATCTACCCACCATAAAGTAACTCTCCATCCATCCAACTTATTTAGTGATTACTTTATATTAGATTTCACACATCTATCCATAAACCTAGTTAAACAACCTACAAGCTCAACACACTATTCCACCACCTAGTTATTTTAATCACATACCTACAACTCATGCCCTAGAGTGGAACCTCATTTCCATAGAGATCATAAAATGTTAGATCCTATATTATTCATTCTTCTATGGTGTACATAAAACCCACATCAATAGAAATAATAAAAGGTAACACTAAAAGGAGGACACAATTGTGTGTTTTCTCAATAATATAGGTTAGTCGTTATGTAGATTTACACTGGAGACATCTATATGAGTAAATAAGTCTAGGGCCCAAGTTAGACTTTTGGTTTCACCTTTGTCAAATCATAAGAGGCCTAGACCAATACCTATCATCCCTGAGGTACACCAAACTAAGATACCTTATCTAATAAGAGGCATCCCACTTATCAATCCTCTTATGGATCAACCTTGGTTAGTTAGATTTACTATTGCCATCCCTAGAGACCAACATGATCTACCAAGGAACCTAGAGAAATACTTACCTACCTTATCCCCCTCAAGAGGGAGGACTATAGAAGAACACATCAAGTCTTTTTTTGGATAATTACTAGTATTTATGGGATCCATACCCCATATTAATACTGAGATTACATAACAAACTACGATAAAATGGCATGGCCCAAAAGAACCAAGTACAATGAATAGACACAATGCTAAAATCCACCAAAAAACAAGCCTACCTACTACCCAAATGCCAATATCAAACATCAACTTGTGGGAAAGTAATCTAAAAGATTAACTATCTTTCCTTTTTAACCTTTTTTCATTTTTACCTCCTACCACAATTCTTACTCAAAATTTACCACAACTAATTATTTATCTAGATTATGTGTTTCCAAATTTCCATTTTTAGATAAATCCTTGTTTGACTCTAAGCTTTTAGACTCATTTCCTCTCTTTACTCCCTCAACTAACTGCTTCAAAGGGGAATTTTGAAAATTTTCTTTTCTATCACCTTTTCATTAGGCACTTATTTAGAAAAAATAAGTTTTTATCCTCTCTTATTATCTCTAAAATCTATATCTTATGTTTATAAATCTCTAAAAATTACTTCAACCACTACTAACAGCTCTGGTGTACTCCATTTGCTTGATTTGGACTTTTCTCCCTTTGTTTTCATCACTTGTAGATGTCCTTGGGGACAAGAAGTCTAAAGATGACCTGGTACTTTAAAGTTGTAGAATCTAAAATTTGTATTCTCATAATCTAGAACTTGAATATGATGAAATTTTCCATATTTTAAAATGATTTTATCTAGGACCCCTTTGCTTAAATCAATCTCTACACAAATTCTGGCATAGGTGCATGACCCTGTAGTAGACCTTTCATGATCATTATTTAAGAATGACCCTAAAGTATTAGTTATTTCTTTATAATCATGCCAAAAATGTAAATGTAGATTAGGAAGATGAACCCAAACTATATTCTTAGTGATTAAAAGAGTGATAGGGTTAAAATCTAGAGACTAGGGAGTGATAAATAAGCTCACATTGCCCCAAAACTAAGGGCCTTCTAAAAGACATTTCTGATAATCGTACTAATCATAGAAGTAGAAAACAAAAAAACCTTTATAGCATATAGAAATTTTATAGTGATTTTACCATGTCTCATGAAACCATTTATATAAATTAGTCTAAAAAGGCCATAGACCATTAAATCTATAGATAACTACATCCTTAGCTAGAGAATGAAAATAATCATCCACATCCTCATTCAAAATCTCCATAGAAGGAACCTCCTTTGCTTGATCAAAAATATAGGAATGAGGATGAGGAGAGAATTTCACTAAATTTGGAATGGAAGAGACATTTATGACCATATCTTTGAAGGATGCAGGGTTGGGATTAGAAGTTTGTTTTAACCTAGCCATCCATCCCTACAATCTGAAATCTATGGAGATGATTGAGTCTTTTCCTAATGAATAGTAAGACAAAAGTAAAAAAAAATCTAATTACTTACCCTAATATAGTAAACACTAAAAGTCAATTGTAACCTCTAAAGAGGCCTCCAACCTCTATTTTATATCTATCACATCATCTCTCCCTTTTACCCAAAAATGTTTTGTTAGCCATGATAGAGAGCACACCATTAATTGACATCCTAGTTTCTTAGTTTTTGGATTCTTCTATTCAAATATTTTGTCAAACACTTTACCTTCATCCTCTAGAACCATAGGTTTATGCATTATCAATCCTTCTTTTTGATCAATTCATGATTCCCAACATTTTTTGACCATCCTAAATATTCTACCATTATTGACTCAACCTCATGCTACATTGGCATGAGTTTTTCCTTCCTATATTTATTTGATTTGCATAGTATCTTTCTATATCCCAATATGACAATCTCTCCCAATCCCTTATCAAAACCTGTGTAGTGTGTATCACTAGGTAAAGGCTTTTTCTCCTACACAATCACCACCACCAATGAGAAGGCTCCATTTTTGTACTCATTGCTAACCCTAGAATATTTAAATTTGACCATAGATTTACTCACAATACAAAGAACAATATCATTAGTCCTATGAACCCCAACATAGGCATTACACTTACAAATGGACTCAAGTGTAAACTTCACTTACTATGAGCAATCATTGAATTCTATAGTGATTTTACTGTAAAGCTATGTATGCCAAATCAAACCCTATACTTAAATATTCTATAAATCCCATTTTTAACCTAGCATAAATTTTGACTCTACTTTCTTACATGGAGAGGAATAAATGAAGTAGATCGACAAACACCACATGATTTGAATCCTTTTTAATGATCTCTATTATCTCTTCTACCATTATAGTACATTCTATCATTTACTATCCTATTTATTATTCTTGATTAGTTTAAAAAAAATTATTGTAAATAAAAGTTCAAAAGACCAATGCCTAAATCAAGAACACATCAAGTCTTTCAAGGATTCTCGAATATTAATGAATGTCATCCATGAGTATTTTACATGTAGGATTTTCCCATTTACTGTATAGGATTATGATTATGATTGGTATCTTAACTTGCAGTAAAGTTCCATCACATCATGGAGTGAATGCCAAAATAATTTTATTACACAATTCAGGGAGGTTACCAATCCAAGTCTGGTATATCAATATTTTACCAGTATGAAGAGGGAGACTAATGAGTCAATCTAGTCCAATATAATATTTTATAATATGTACACTCAATTTAATGCCATGTATAATCTAGACATATATCTAACACCTGAGACATACAAGAATGCTCCAGACCTAATCACTATAGTGTTTTTACAAAGAGCTGACATAACTAATACTTTAGCATTGGCATATCAAGAAGATATTAATATTGAAAAGCATCTTGATCTACATTTTAATCCTAGAATTCAAGGTGTTAAATGTTTAATAATAGCTTCCCATCTTTTAATATACTATCATATGTTAACTATAATGTCCCTACATTCGACCAAAATTAGTTATACACTCTACTTCCCTTGATGTATAAAGTAATGAACTAGAATTATGGGTTCCTAAATAATCAAGAACAAAGGAATGGCCCTTAGTAGAACTATTAAAATCAACATTCAGATCACACCAATACAATAATCATTTAGGGTGTTGAATCTACCAAAGCTAATTTGGATTCTATACAAATAATGGTCCAAAAGTTGAGCAATTACTTCTTGAATATGTATAAAAGTATAGGTAATAACACCAATCAAAATTATAAATAGAATTTTGTCTTTCCATGATATAACAAGACTCTCAATAGGCCCACCAACATGCATAATAACAATAGTCTAATAAGCTATTAGAAATTAATATCATGGAGATAACTCTATCTAATTGGTGTAGGGTTCACAACACTTCACAACATGGAGAATTATACTATGTCAAGTTTTATGTATCCTTTGAAATATTTTAGAGGAAAATGATTAGACAAGACCAAATGATGAATCCTCTATATCTCCCTCAATAATCTATCCTTTCAAGTTTAGCTATGGTCTTTGAAACTTATGAGTTTCCCTTCCCCAATGAAGATGACAACATTCTTGAGGATAAGTCTAATGAATTACAAGCATTCCAATAGTTTAACAGGAACAATTTAAATCTAACGAACATA
Organism: Torreya grandis; assembly: GCA_037957365.1. Taxonomy (NCBI): domain Eukaryota; kingdom Viridiplantae; phylum Streptophyta; class Pinopsida; order Cupressales; family Taxaceae; genus Torreya; species Torreya grandis. The sequence continues at coordinate 1,509,902 of JARHVA010001923.1, forward strand.
CAACCTCTCACCACTTCTACTCTTCCCAATAATATAATTATTTCCCCAAATCCTAAAGCTGATAATTATCCTCCTCCCATAAAAGGGAATGATTAACCTCAGATTAAAGAAGAGCAGAGCAAGGCAGGATATAACATTGTTGAGGATATGAAGAAGATCAAGGACAACATCACTTTTCATGAACTAGCACAAATCACAGAGCATAAAGAGCTCTTATGGAAGTCTATCACATGCAAGTCTATTATAAAAAGGTCCAAAATAGCTAATATAAATGTTATATAAAAAAGCAATCCAGAGGTCCCCCCTTTCTTGCTAACCATCCAAGCATTTGGTAAGAACATACATAATTGTTTGGTAGATTCTAAAGATTTAGCAATGGTGATGCCAACCTCTATTTTCCAAAAGCTTGGGTTGACCCTAAGTCCATCCAAGAGGAATCTTTTACAACTAGATAAAATAATAGTGCCTATTTTGGGAGAAATTAATGATGAAAAAATCTAGGTTGCATTAGAACCTTGAGTACAGATGATTATTGACATGATAATAATAGATATTCCTAAGGGGTATGGGATACTATAGAGCAAAGATTGGTCAAAGATGCTCAATGGATACCTTTACATAGAATTCTCTCATATTTGTTTGCCATGGAGGGGTATTACCAACCATATCAAGATCGATCGATAGCCAAGGATGAAATATTCTATTACATAGTACAATATTGCTAACAAAGAAATAAGTTACAAGTCTCCTAGCCCTATAATTTATACATTTATTATGAAGCATAAAACACATGAAGAAGTGGATGGCCCTTACCAATTATGGACCCTCCATTTCGATGGAGTAAGATCTAAGAAAGGAACATGTGTTGGTATCTAATTGGTTTATCCATAAGGACAGAAATACTTTGTAGAATACAAGCTCCAATTTCCATACACCAATAATAGGGTAAAGTATGAAGCCCTGATATTGGGATTGGAGTTTGTCCTAAAAAATAATGTCAAGGAATTGTTGGTATATGGAGAATCATATCTCATGATAAACCAAGCCAAGAATAACTATCAATATAAATTATCATATTTAAATAAGTACAATAATAGAGCTTGGGATTTAATCAAGTCATTTGAGGCTTTAAATATAGTGGCCATTTCAAGGGAACAAAACCAAGCTATTGAATCAATGGAAAATTCAAAAACAAATTTGGCACTTCTACAAGAGTCAAAAGTACATAAGTTATCCATTTAATTGGTACCTTATATATTAGTGCCAGAAAATATTGAAAATTTTCAAATGTTTGATGATGACCAACAAATCATCCAATTTCTAATCAATTCAGGATAGTTCAAGTCCCAGATAATTGATGACGAGGAAAGAATCCATAGGTGACATGAAAAATTGGATAAAGAGGATGTCATCAAACTGATGAAAAATCATCTCCCACTAGGGATGGTCACCTTAGAAAGAGCCTTTGATATAAAGCCTTAAGTGAAGCAACAAAGATAGGTCAAGGTTAATAAGTTTGAGTTCAACTCAAAAGATTTGAGTGATGAAAGAAAATCACATATCATAAATATAAATTTAATCTACACTCTAGATGAAAGGAAAAGGGTCAAGGAATTGATCATTAGGTATAAATATGTAATTAAATGGACCTATGATGATGAGAGGATTTTCAATCCTAGAGTCATTACCCATACAATTCCACTCAAGTTGGACCATAAGCTATGTAGGTAGAGGTAAAGACTAGTTAATATTATTATGGAACCATTTATATAGAAATAATTAGAGAAGTTGCTAAGTTCTCAAATAGTCTTTCCTATCAGTCATTTAACTTGGGTGGCTAATCTAGTTCTAGTAAAAAAGAAGTGCAAGTAAAACAAACTATGTGTTGACTTTAGAAACCTTAACAAGGATTTTGAGAAAAATAATTATCCTCTACCCTCCTTAGATGAGGTGTGAGTGGTTATATAATGATGTCTTTCTTAGATGGATTTTAGTGATATAATCAAGTGTTAGTGGAATTAGAGGATAAGCTGAAAATAATATTTACTAGAAAATGGGGAACTTATGCATAAAAGCAAACATTATTTAGGTTGATCAATGTTGGATCTGCTTTTCAAAGATTGATGGATATGAATTTTATGGACTGATAGGTAAATGCATAATTATATATATGGATAACCTCATTATTTTATCTAAAAATAGATCTGATCATATCGACCATCTTCAATCCATTTTTGAAAGGTGCAGGAAGTTTGGTATCTCATTGAACCCCAAGCAGAGTATATTTTCCATTATTAAAGGTAAGTTTTTAGGCCACATTATCAAAAAATATGGGATCACCATTGATGTAGATATAATTTATGTAATTTCAAAAATAATGTTCCCAAATAGTAAAAATAAGTTGAAGTCCTTCTTTGGGAAGATTAATTTCATGAGAAAATTCATATCAAGGTTTGCAAAAATTGTTAGACCCCTGAATGCAATACTAAAATATGATGCTAAAGTGGAATGGACACCTAAAGATAATATGTCATTCCAAGACATTATGAAGGCTATATCAGAGGCCCTAATGCTGGTGAGCCTAGACTTTACTAAGGACTTCTTCCTATACTCATTCAGTTCAGAGCATACCATTACTACTATAATCATGTAAAAGAAGGATGAAAGAAAACATCCCATCACTTTTATGAGCAATAACTTATAAGATTTAGAATTCAAATAATATCTAATTGACAAGTAGATTTTCTCCCTTATCAAAGTAGTTACTAATTTTAGGCACTACATGCTCTGAAACAAGACCATTGCTATTGTACCATATCCTATTATCAATCTTACGCTAGGATAGAATGAGTCAGGAGAGAATAGGGGAAAATGGATGGAAATATTACAAGAGTTTGATATTTATATTAAACTCACCAAGATCAGTAGAGGATAAGTTATTATTTAGTTGATGACTAAACTAGACCCATACATCACCATCAAAGAAGTCTATCAAACACAATTTTTCCAAGAGGATTGGTATTTAGGTATTCCATTCTTATTCACTAAAACATGTCCCTATGAACTTAAGATAGAGAAAAAAGAGCCTTGAGGCTCAAAATTGTTAATTATATGATCATTTAGGGAATTATCTATAGGAAAAAATATGAAGGAATTTATTTAAGATGTGTGTCACATGAAGAAGCCCAGGAGATTATAGAAAATTTGCATCAAAAAATTGGAAGTGGCCATCCATATGACAATACCACAACCCATAAAATACTCAAAATGGGATATTATTAGCCAACAGTCTTCAAGGATGCTCACTTCCATGTAAGAACATGCCATGAATGTTAGGTCTTGGAAAAAAGAGAGGTGTACATAATAAATCCCTTATAACTTGTGATTGAGGGTAAGTTATTTGCCCAATGGGGATTATATTTCATTGATGTAATCAACCCAAATTATTTATATGGACACAAATTTGTGCTCACCACTAGAAATTATTACACTAGATAGACTAAGGCAGTAGCCACCAAGAATTCAAGAACATAAGATGTGATTAGTTTCCTTGAAGAACATATCACAACCAAGTTTTGTACCCCTATTTACTTGGTTTGTAATAATGGGCTAGCATTTCAATCAGCTAAGTTTAGAGAATGGGCCCATGATAATCAGATCACAATTAGATCATATTCCAATCACTACCCTCAAGGGAATGAATTGATTGAATCAACCAATAAGAACCTCATTGATGTTATCAATAAATTTTATATGAATAAGCTTAGAGAGTGGCATCTCTTACTAAAATAAACAATCTGGGTAGATCAAAATTAGTATAAACAAGCCCTTAAAGCTTTACCATATATACTAGTTTATGGGAAACAATCAGTGTTCCCAATCATGTTGAAGTTGAAAACATTAATTTATGCAAGAATACATGGAACCCAATGAAAGGATTGAGTCCATATTGTTGGATATCATAGAGATGAAAGACTCCAAGACTAAATCTCTATAAAACTTTATTAGGCATTAATATTTAGTCAAAATATAGCTTGATAAGAGAGCAAAATCTAAAGCATTCAAGATTTCTAACCTGGTGCTTCTATGGGACAAATTCCATGAAAATAAAGGAATGTATGACAAGTTTACCCCACTATGGATAGGGCCTTATCATATCTCTGAGATATTGGGTAAAAATTCTTTCTATTTGAAGGACTTCTAAGGTAATTTATTAATATATTTGGTCGATGGATAGTTTTTGAAGCATTAATTCATGGTTGTTCCATCTAGAGAGGCCTCTAGGTAATAATGAATATTCTAGTAGAAGTAGGGGTAGGTTATATTTTATTTGTTTTAGTTAATTTACTTCTTTCAATTATTTTTTTCATTAAAATAATTCATGCTTCTAGATTATCCATTTTTTACTTTTTGTAGTTTACTTTGCTCAATCTTGTGGTTTGTCTTAGGTAGTTTCTCACTTTAAAGAATATTTTTCCTTTTGATTTTATGAAAATCTAATTTATCACTCCTAGTATAATCAAGCAATATCCTAGGCATTTTGAATCCAACTTGACTTGGTGAGTGTGACACCTTGTACATTATAATTACTAATCCATGTGAGTAATGAGAGAGTTAATCATGACAATGTTATGAAGCAAATGATTTCACTAGGTATATGAAATTTGTTCCCATAGATCCATGAAATTTTATAAATCTTTTCTTATCTCCTTGGGTCAAATGCACATTAAATTCTAATACTTATTTGAGGTAATAAAAATTTATGTGATTAAAGTTGACATGGACATTTTTATGAACCTAATTATACCAAAACCAACTCAAGGTGGTCACGTTCATTCTTTCTTCCATTCTAAAAAAATAAAAGATAAAAGAAAATAGGTAAAATCCAAAAGTTTATAAATAAAATAAAAAGGAATTAAAATCCTACATGATGAAATAAGATCAATGTATCATGAATCATTGAAATATATGATAGGAGGAAGAAAAGGGTGATTAAAGGTATCTCTATCAGGGCTATGGATGCCTAGATGGTAGCAGAGTAATGCCCAAGTTTCCCAAATTTTATTTTATCTTAATTCCCAATCAAAATGAAACCTACAAATCATATCATGTCTTTGATAAAATCCACATACAAGGAGAAAAGATATCACTTAGACACACAATGGTCTAAGGTATGGGTAAAATAAGGATGTTGTATTGAGTTATTAGGAGTCTCTTTCATATTTGTAGTTTAATAATTTATTTTATAGTATAGCTCATGATTGATATTGGGGTTGATAAACCATAGATTATGGGTTCTTGAAACTCAAGAGTATTTAGCCCTATGATTCACCATTTATTGTATTCAACACACCCCACCTTGGATTTTCTTTGAAAACTGGGGACCCCATTTGTTTTTAGAAGGTTTAATTATTATTTGGGATATTTAGGTGTGTTTAGATGGTTTTATTATCTATGGAAATTGTATGTTTTAAACATTAAACCACTATTGGGTACACTTGTTTTCTCCTACAACCCATTTCCATTAGGACTTATAGAAATAATTGATTAAAAGAAAATTTAGAAGTTTTCTATGTATGATAGGTATTTAGGTTTGCTTATTTAGGTTATTTTATTTGGATTTAATTATTTAGATTCATTTTATTTATCATTACGAACATTTTGGGTCTTCAATAAATTTTAGTCTCTAGGAACTTTTTGGTCTTTGGCATTTTAGTTTTTAAAAACTTTTCAGTTAGGAACTTTGTTTCAAATTTTGTTTTGGCTAGTAGATTCTTGTTCGATAACCTTCCTTTAGATCACTTCATTCAAAAACACTCCTTTGGATAATATTATTTTACACCTCTTGTGCAACAACTTTACTTTAGGAAACTTTGGTCTTTAGAAGGTTTTGATCTTTTGGGAATTTCTCTTTAACAACTTTCATTCAAAAAAATTTGGTCGAGAACTTTATCTATATCAACTTCCTCTCAATTGATAATCTCCCTGAAGAAAATTTAGTTTTCAAAAAAATTCTATTCAGTGACTTTCCCTAATAAATCTTCTTGAATGAATCTCTTAAAAGAATATTTTGGTCTTTAGGGTCTTTTGTTTGGAACTCTAGGCTCACCGTATCACATCATTCAAACCAAATGTAAATGTCGACCCCCCTCCCCCCTTGACTAAACCATATAGTGACAAGTTTCAAAGAGAATATAATTTTTTCCTCCCATGAATGAGCGAACATCCTACAAGGTATGCCCACTAGGTCTAGGTGATCAAGTTTGAATTTAATGAAGGTGATGAGCTCTTAGATATTGGTGATTAATGGTGCACTAACTAAACATGAATGCTAAAAAACTATAACATCAATCCATTAACCAAGATCACATAAAATTATTTCCATTTATCTCAAGTGCACATAAAATTCTATAATTTCAAAAGCCCTAGTTATGTCTAAAACAAGCTATAATTTTTGTAATAGAGTTCTAGCCACCATTTTCAAGAGCACGAACCTTACTAGCATTGATAACCAATGATGGCAACTTCATCTCGATCATATAGGGGAGCTCAAGAACCATGTATATTATCCATTAAATATTCATAATAATATATGGATACATTTTTTGATGCAATAGTATTTATGGGTCTCTACACCAATTACTCAACTTTATGGAAGGCTATAGACAATGTCAATGCATTCACTTGTGATAAAGGCATATATATAGAAGAAAAAAAAGTTGTAGCTAATTTATTTCCTTAAAATTCAAAGTAATCCACTATGCATCAACTAATTTTGAATTCATGCCATGCATTGACTTATTATGAGACGTATTCTTTGAAGGAAGAATTGCAGATGTTGACTTCCTACACTATGTTAGCAACAACAACATCATTGCATATATATCAAGTGATTTTTAAGAGTAATTTATGTTTATGCATCCCAAACACTAATTTCTATTTTCATAATGTGGTTCATTAGAAGAATAACACTAATGTATAATAAGCAATGAGGAAATGGATTCTCCTAGGAAAGACTTTCACACACAAGGAAACTATCAATAACCTTGTGCCGATCACCCTATTATAGATGGGAATTCATGTTGGCATAACACTATTAAATTTATTTTTTATCCATCCAAGTATTCATTTCATTCATTTATAATGGGTACCACTGCTTGACCTACTCATCACCTCAAATTTTACCTCTATAGTCGAGGAAATTATCAGCACCCACCTACAAGAATTGATGCTAAAAAAATAAAGGAGGACCCAAGGTGGAAAATTATATATAATGTCACATATTTTGGATGAAATCATGGGGAATTTATATAGACATAATGGGGATCTATGAGATATAAACCCTGAGTACATCAAGAATAGAATCTATGACTTCTACTCATTCATCCATATCTATGTGTATATGAGGAATATTTCCAAAATTATAGAGTATTTGTATACTCAAAATTGGATGTAAATTCATGGAAAACCTATAGCCAATATATCTAAGTGCATCTCCAATACACTCATAATTTTTTGTGATTATTATCTATACCTAGTCTATATTATTATCATGGTTATTGGAAATAAGGTTGACCCTCTTCATCTCCCCAAATTCATCCCAAACAAAGTTGCAAGTAATAAATTACCTTCTAATTATGGAATGGGATATATGAGGACATGACCAAGATCAAGAAGAGTACCTTCCATGGCTCCCATGTCACAATTGGGAGGATGGAATACACATATTAGAGGCACTTCATAGAGGCTAGTAATACAAGGAAGGCATACACTTTAGCTAATCTACCCCACAGGGATTGGGACCCCCATAGTAAAACGCAATAAAATATTCATAATTTATGAATCCCTTATAATCATGAGCCTTTTGATCATGAATTATTATTCTTCAATGCAAAATATTATTCAAAACTCAAGTAAAGGGTTGAGACTACTAGCCTAAGTGAAGACTTATTGAGGGTAATCCAAGAAAATCCCTCCCTTATACTTGGGAAAGATAAATTTAGGATCCTACCACCAAGGGGATGGCCATCATATAATTTTTGGAGTAGTATACCTTTCTCATAGTCACAAGACCAAATACAAGACCCTTAACATCTAACCACTCTGATGACATCTCCATAATAAGAGCAAGAGCAAGGTGTAGGGGAGATATTAGCTACTACAATGCAAGAGGAATAAGAGGTTTATTAAGTTTAAATGTCTATTATTAAACCAAGGAAGGTAAAATAATAACTATTTGAAGAATCAATTTAAATAGAGGCCAACACTATGGGGATGAAAGAGGTAATCATATGCCTAGACTCCTTTGTTTAAGAATACATTGTACATACTATGGTATCTTCAAAAACCATAACCTCTAGTATGAATCTTCACTTTCCTACCCAAGAAATGACTTCTCCTCAGGTTGAGAGGACAAAAATTTATTATAAGAGAAAAACCTGAGTAGAAAGGCCATAGACATCATTTGCGGAGGGACCAACATAGTAGGTATAACCTTCAATTGAGGCTAAGACAAGCCATGAGGTAGATGAAGATGATATATATCGATCTAAATTATTAAGATTATAAGGATTAAAAATAAAGGCATCCCTTAGTGGTGACCAATTAGGTAAGGGTGCTCTATTTACTTGTCCCCTTGTCCTTTCTCGTATTACATCATTATCAATTATTTCTTAATTTATATTTCTAATTATATCTTCTTTTCCTCATGTGTCATCATTACCTTCTAGGCCTATTTTTATTATGTCAACAATTGATCCTTTAGTCTTCATCTCTATTTCCACTACCACTAGCCAACCCATCACGCAAGTGCTTCCCATATTGAATTGAGTTCACCAATGCCCTCATCAGGAGTAATGAAAACCACATTAGTGGTGGCCACAAAAAGATCTCTCAAGAATAAACCAATCTACAGTATTCATCCCATGCCACATCTAGGGAATGTATATTGGTCCAAAATAATATGGATTTAAATACCTAAGACATCCCTTAAGACTAAGCATATAGAAGAGACGCAAATAGAGGCATGCACATTAGGTCCATAAAAGTTGACTCTTCTAGATTGGACCAAGAAATTAGGAGTGTCAGCTTCTGAGAGGCCAACCTTGAATATCACTAATTTACCCAGTATGATCTCACTCTTTGATAAATCAACTAATTTAATGAAAAGGGTGAGGAAGAGGAAGATAGAAGATAATAGTGGGTGAGGCCTAATTCTATAAGAAATAGAATAGATTTACTCTTTTTTAAAAAGACAAGATAGAAAGAAGGGCCAGTCCCCTTACATTGAAGATTTTAAGTCCTACATGGAGACCCACACTAGAACAATGTTATCCATTCATGAAAGAACATAATAGGTAAGCAAATAATTAGAAGAAGATATAGAAACCCTTAAGGAACAATAATATGTAATCCATGTTCCTTATGGGATGAACAAGATGTTCAAAGTGAAACATTGAGGTTATATGAAATTTGAGATATCGTTCATTCTTTAAGAGCATAATTGGCTCCCCATACAACCAAAACAACAAAATGTTTTAAGTTTCTCAAGGAATATGAGAATAGATTAAATTTCTTAGGTTTGTATGCTACCAATAAAGCATCAACCATTTGAATTTGATGACCCCCTAGAGGCTGTAAATGCACTAAATCTAGTAGCCATTAGGACCCAAGATGCCTAGGAATGGGTAGATGCTATTGATGATGTAGTTACTAAGATCAAAAAATAAGAGAATTATGTATTTCAAATTTTTAATGAGCTATAATTGACACGTGCATGAGATAACACTAGTAAGTTAGTGGACAGGTTTGGTTTTGACTAAATGATACAATAAGCTTCAAATAATTTCAAGCAGAGTTTAAAAGGACTGACTTTAGAAGATATTAAGGCAAACTTGAGCTTGGTAAGGAAAAAGGGAATTTAAGTGGAAGTATTTTGGGTATGGTTCTAAGATACCAAAATAAAGCATGCAAGGATAATGGCACAATTAGATAGGTTAAATAGACCTCATGTCCTAGATATGAGCATAGTATAGGCATAACATGCCCAAGGATACAAACACTATTAGGAGCTAGAGGCCAAGAAGATGTCTAATTCAACACCACCTACTAGTTTAGATTAGACTCCACTTAATGTGCTAGCTTCAACATCACCTACAACTTTAATCCCTCCCAATTTAGTGAGTGCATCAACTTTGCCTTCTAACTTAGCTCAAATTACCACTGTAGTTCTAACTACCACTTTAGTTAAAGATACCACCTTATCTCTAGTCATAAATTTATTTATTTTTATAACTTTAATTCCTTCCATTTTAACCAATTAAACTTGAGCTATAACTACCACTTCAATTCTAGACACAACAATAAGTAGTGTCATGCAAGAATTGAGCTAACTTTAACCTAAGACTAATTTTATATTCAAAATTTTCATGTAATGCTTATAATAACAACCATGGATAGTTAGGACTTGTTATATTTATGTTATAATTAAACAAATTATTCTTCTATCATACACACATTCATGTTTGATGTAAACTATAAATTATAACATACAATTTTATATTGAACTAGAACTTAGCTTCTAGTTATTTTGATGTAAACTAAAGTTTTGATACACTTGGAGGATGAGTCAACCCTTTCCCCAGGTCAATACTTGTAAAAACCTATTTCAAAGGTTTGAAATTTTGATCAATATACATGAAGAAATCAAGTGATTGATTGTCATGCAACTATGTTTGTTATATTTTCTTCCTTACCTACATTATTGAAATTGTAGATTCTTTGTCTATATCAATTTAATAAGTTTGAAGTGTGTTAATTCTAAGATGAATATAATTATTTTAATTGATGAATATTGATCTTAAATGTGTAAAAACTATTGAGGATTAATAAAATTACATTAGTTTAAGTGATTAGTATAGATTAAATTGATAATCTAAAGTGTGTAGGAGTATTTCCTTTGGTATAGTCTTCTAGGTGTGTGTTATAGCTATTCTAAACAACTTTCTGGTCCAAGCTATAATCTCTCAGATAAGGGTGTGTAACAAAAATATAAGGAGATTAATCTTTAATTGAGATCATTAAGCTTCTTATACTTGTTTTCCTAAATTCCTAACTATGCTTATTTGTGAGTGTGTAATAGCTATAAGTGGAAAAATTAGTCTTGGAGATACTCTTCCACCAAAGAAACAACCTTAGAAGTGACCTTTCAAGAACACATATCCCTATTATTTATTTCCCCTCTTTTGAGTTTATTTAATATCTACCCACCATAGAGTAACTCTCCATCCATCCAATTCATTTAGTGATGACTTTCTATTAGATTTCACACATCTATCTACAAACCTGGTTAAATAACATGTAAGCTCAACCCATTATTCCACCACTTGGTTGTTTTCACTATATACTTATAACTCATGCCCTAGAGTGAACCTCACTTTTATATAAATCCTATAACATTATATTCTAACTCATTAATTCTTCTATGGTGTGCATAAAGCCCATATCAATAGAGTGTGTATCCAATGTCTTCTTAATACCATATCAAAGATGATTGTGGAAGGGATAATTAAGAAGTTAGCAACCAAATGTACAAGACCAACCTATAAAGGTAGGTCAATCTCACAAATAAGCTTATAACATTCCCCATCAAATGTTTAAATTGATTTTTCTAAGGGGTATAAATCATGATGAGTATAACTCAAGTGTGTAAGTAATATCATAGTGCAAACATTTTTGTTTGCACCGTTATTAATTATAACACTATGTATAGGGTGTTTTTCAAGGTATGATCAAATGAATAGAGAATGAATATTAGAGTCAGTATCCTTAATTTAACTATTATCAAAGGAAATAGAAGGTTTTTTAACCATAAGAGGTATATGTCATGTGTAAGTACCAATAGTTTCATTTAGGTGCCCATAATGCGATGGAAGTGTTGACCAAATTTGACATGTAGGTCAAATTAGGACTCCTATAGATAAAAAATTGAGTTTTAGGTGTTTTATGGGTCTAATATATATGTCTTAAGGTGTATTATATGTCATTTATTATGATTTCATGTTATACTAGGCTTGGTCATTAGTCATTTCAATCATTATATCATTTTGAGTAATTTTGAGGTTAAAAGGGGGAATTTAGTGACTTGTACAACCCCCTTGGGAAATGTGAAGGTTAAAAAAGGTGATGTGATTCTCCATGTGTCATCATATGCCTTAATCAACTATTGGTAACTGAAAGTGGTAGGTTTTTTTGTGGTGTGGAGCTAAAAGCTTCAACTATTTGCAGACACTAGAAGGAAGGATGCTGAAGAACCAGAGCCACCGGCGTCGGCAGTATGACCGACGTTGATCAAGTGCAGTGGAGAAGGAGACCGGTGACGGCAGGAAGTCGGCCGATGTCGGCAGCACCAGACCAGTAGGGACCGGCGTCGGTCGCCTGTGTATTTTTGGAACTGCTGTTGACGAACAGTCAGTTAGTTGAACCGAGTGTTTGCATGCTAAGGGGCTAATTTAAGTCGCGAGCTGTGTGTCTAATTTTAGTAGTTAGATTTCTATTTTTGTAAGCATGGGATCTTATTTATAGACCCATAAGGCATGTATTGTAAGAATGAATTCTAAGGCAAGTAAAAAGGCATTGAAGCTAGCAAGGTCAAGGAGATCTACAGGTGTAAGGTCAAGGAGATCAGCTGAAGCATTCAAAGAGGGATAGCAACTCAGGCTTTAGAGTTGTTGTGTTGAGCAAGAGAGAGAGGGAAGAAGGTCTTGAGGTGTGGCAAGCCTTTGAGGTGGAGGAAGAAGTGGCATCTTCCTTATTGTATTTTCTTCTAGTAGTATTTAATACAAGAGTGTGTATTGTCTCTCAAATTCTTTGTTGTCTGAAGTTTCTAGCTACTTTATCATTCTGGTATAATTCCATGTTTAATTGCATATAAGAAAGTAATCAATTGTGCTCTAATTGGTAGAGCTACAGATCCCCTAACAAGTGGTATCAGAGCTACGATTTGCAGGAAGCAGGGTATTGTTTTTTATTACAGGTCATTCACAGGGTTTTTTGATTGAGTGGGAGTTCAGCAATGGCAGAAGAAAGTAGACTACGAATGGAGAAGTTTAACGGCAAGAATTATCAACATTGGAGGATGCAGATTGAGGACTATTTGTATCAGAAGGATCTGTACTTACCGTTGGGTGGGGTTGCATGCAAGCCCACATATATAAAGGATGAAGAATGGAACGTTCTTGATCAGAAGGCTCTCGGTTCCATAAGGTTGAGCCTTGCATCGTCTGTGATTTTTAGCTTATCACAGTGCAAGACAATGGAAGAGTTGATAAAGTCCTTGGTGAATTTATACGAAAAGCCCTCGGCTTCTAACAAGGTATACCTTATGAAGCAGCTATTTACTTTGCAAATGCAGGAAGGTGGATCGATACATACTCATCTCAGTGATTTCCATGGTTTGGTAAACCAATTAGCTTCAGTCAATATTGTTTTTGATGATGAGGTAAAGGCTCTCTTGATTTTATGTTCTTTGCCTAAAAGTTGGGATGGTATGGTTATGGCAGTAAGTAATTCTGCATCTGCTTCTAAAATCTTAAAAGTTGATGATGTTGTGAGTGTGATCTTGAATGAAGAAATATGCAGGAGAAGCACATGTGAATCATCAGAGAATGCTCTAAGTGCAGAAACCAGGGAAAGGAAAAGGGAGAAGGTTGAGCAAGGGAAATCAAGGTCGGGAAGGAGATCCGAGTCCAAAGGTATTACCTGCTGGTTTTGTGGAAAGAAAGGACATACAAAGAAGGAGTGTTGGTTGAGAGATAAAGAGAATCAACATACAGGTATGGGAGAAGCAAAGGATGCAAATATTGTGATGCAGGATGCTCTCATACTTTCTTCAGATAGTCAGGTAGGATCATGGATTTTAGATTCTGGTTCATCTTTTCATGCATCCCCAAATAGAGATTTGTTCTACGAGTATGAACAAGGAGACTTTGGAGTTCTTTATTTAGGGGATGGTACGCCTTGTCAGATAGTTGGCAAAGGGAAAGTGCAACTGAGATTGCAGATTGACAACACGTGGGTGTTGAAAGAGGTCATGCATGTTCTGATTCTAAAGCAGAGTCTGATTTTTGTAGGAAGGTTGGGAGATGAGGGATGCAAAATAACCCTCAAAGTAGATTCTTGGAAGGTTACCAAGGGAGCACTTGTTCTAGCAAGAGGTAAGAAAGTAGATACTCTTTATCTATCTACTTGTATTACTGATTCCACTTCTGGTGTAGATTCGAAGATGTGGCCTAATAGGCTTGGTCACAAGAATAGGAAGGGAATGGAAGTTCTTGATTCAAAAGGTATGCATTCAAATTTGGAAAGCATAGATACAGTTCATTGCAAAAAGAGGAAATTTGATGCTTTTGACAGGAACAAAGAAGCCTTGGTGTTTATGGAGGAGATGAAGGACAGAGATCAGTCACAGGGGCTGAATAAGTCTGAGCAGGGTAGCATGGACAGAGGTTTGATCCAAGAAGAGCTCACGGATTAAAAATTCATCACTTACAAGAAGACACAGACACTGATGTCGGTAGCTTGGCACCGACGTCAGTCATCCAGATACCAACATCAATCATGTGCAGACCAACAGGGTCGGTAGGTCAGACAGGAGAAGTCTGACGTTGGTCATAAGGACCAACGTCGGTAGGAGGGACACCGGCGTTGGCCAGGGAAATGACGTTGGTAGTCAGGATCAGTGTAGGGAACTAACATCGATCGGAAGCAGACTTGGAGATGGTCTAGATCGGTCACTGGAACGGATGTTGGGTGAATTACTAAGTCTCAAACACCCATGTAGAGGTCAGAAAAGGTATGTGAACCTCATATTCGTTGTTCACCTTCTTTATATTACTTACTGATAGTCACGAACTAGGAAGATGGAAGAAGCAATGCAGGTAGAATCCAGAAACAGTGGGAGCTTGGCATGGATGAGGAGTGTGAGTCCTTGGAGAACCAAACAGGTATTTATTGGTAGTGTTGTCAGCTGGAAGGAAGCACTGGATAGAGGGATGGATTCCCGTTTTAGAGAAGAGAGTGGATGGATACATGAGACAAAAGGCTATGGTATATGGTCTTGATTATGCTGCAGAACAATGGAGGTTTGAACATTGTATTTTATCTTTACCAGGTTGGATAATATTAGCTACATTATCCTGTTACTGTATTGTGTTACTTATTGCAGGGTTTCATATATAGGGAGTTTTATGAGCTAAGGGTAGAGTTGGTTCAGAAGTATGTCATGGAGAATTTGGGAGTAGCAAAATTCTTGTGGCATAAGATACAGGGATTGCATCATAGGTTTGCATGGTGGTTGGTCTTCAAGAGTGACATTGAAGAGGGATACAGAGCCTAAGGAACAAAATAGATGGTGTACAGGTACAGGTACAAGTTGCAGCTGTTTATCTCCAAGTGGGAGATTGTTGTGGTGTGGAGCTAAAAGCTTCAACTATTTGTAGACACTAGAAGGAAGGATGCTGAAGAACCAGAGCCACCGGCGTCAGCAGTATGACTGACGTCGGTCAAGTGCAGTGGAGAAGGAGACCGGTGACTACAGGAAGTCGGCCGATGTCGGTAGCACCAGACCAGCAGGCACCGACGTCAGTTGCCTGTGTATTTTTGGAACTACTATTGACGAACAGTCAGTTAGTTGAACCGAGTGTTTACATGCTAAGGGGCTAATTTAAGTTGCGAGTTGTGTGTCTAATTTTAGTAGTTAGATTTCTATTTTTGTACACATGGGATCTTATTTATAGACCCATAAGGCATGTATTGTAAGAATGAATTCTAAGGCAAGTAAAAAGGCATTGAAGCTAGCAAGGTCAAGGAGATCTACAGGTGTAAGGTCAAGGAGATCAGCTGAAGCATTCAAGGAGGGATAGCAACTCAGGCTTTAGAGTTATTGTGTTGAGCAAGAGAGAGAGGGAAGAAGGTCTTGAGGTGTGGCAAGCCTTTGAGGTGGAGGAAGAAGTGGCATCTTCCTTATTGAATTTTCTTCTAGTAGTATTTAATACAAGAGTGTGTATTGTCTCTCAAATTCTTTGCTGTCTCAAGTTTCTAGCTACTTTATCATTCTGGTATAATTTCGTGTTTAATTGCATATAAGAAAGTAATCAATTGTGCTCTAATTGGTAGAGCTACGGATCCCTTGACAGGTTTTTCAGAAGAAAGACTAATTAACTTAGGAAAAGAGATGAGTTTGGCACTTGTACAGACCATAGGGAAGTGTGCCACATAGGGATAAGATCATGGAATGTATATTTAGCTTCCTTAAGAACAATTATATTTTTTAAATTCTTTGTAAGTTCCATTTCTAAGCTTAGACCATTATGCTCCTTTTTCACCCTTCTAGACACATAGAACCAATCTTTAGGTTTGTACTTCGTATGACTAGTAGGGGAGGTTCCAAGTAAAATGCCTTTTGGAGGTAAAATTAAACTTAGATAAATTCATTTCCATAAAAATATTTTGAATAATAATGGCCTATACTTTATGAACTATCCTCATGAAGTTGGCTATGTTTTTTTGTTTACTAATTTGTGTACTTATAGGTTTTGCCTTGGTTTGAGTAGTTCCATACAATACATATATATATGTGGTTTCTAGATGATTTTTAATATATCCCCTCACTTTAACCATGATTTTTTTCACATTTCAAGGTGTTTTGATGAGCCAAGTAGCTCAAGTTACAAGAGGAAGCACTTTTTTATGCAACAAGCAAGTTTCCACCATTTTTAAGAGCTTCATGATTTAATGGTGAATTAAATGAGTTTTTATAGTTTCATCCTCATATTTATGATGTCTTCTTTTTATCCTTTAACATTCAATATCTTTCTCCAAGTAATCTCCATGAGAGTGCAATCATAAAACACCATACAGTCAATCTAACTATTATACCAGCCAAAGTGCACATACAGGTACCTCATGACGGTGTCATGCTAGATGAGAAGTATTAATGGTGTTTTATAACCTATGAGATGTGAGGAGTGAATTTTGAGTCATTGGAATTAATATAGATTCCATTGGTGGTTAATATAAAGAACACATTGTCACATTTTCCTCACTGCCTGTAAATGAAATCTCCACCTACAGGTGGCATTGGCAAAGATTTAGAAGTGTTTGTATGGAGAACATGAGATAGGTTGATAAATTTTTTGATGACCTAGAATATGGTGAAGTATAATAGACCTTATTTGAGGTGTGATATTGATAAAACAAGAAGTGAGAATCTCCCTAAGACCTAATGACTGTATTTAGGGATTTAATCCCCAAAATGATGTTAGGAATTAAGTGAATATAAACCAAATTTAATCCACCATAAAATCACATAACTAGATTTCAAATGTGTGAAAAATAGATTTAATTATGTGGAAACAATTACTTCAATCATAGTTTAAATTAAAGCATAATGGAGAGAACAAAACCAAATCTAAACATAGTCTCAACTTGTCCAATGTGACCACCATCCTAGCCTTATACCTTTTTCTCCCTTGATCCTCTTATTTTATCCTAAAGATCCACTTTTTGGAAATGCACTCTTTCCCTTTAGTATATGTACCAAATCCCATGTTTGGTTCTCCATGAGAGATCTATGCTCCTCATCTGTGGCTTATTCCCATTTCATCTTGGCATCTACTTGCATTACTTCTTCATAACACTTTGGTTCTCCATTGTCAATGAGTAACAAATAATTCAAAGAAGGAAAAAACTGTTTAGGTTCTTTTCTTACCCTAGAATATCTTCTTACCATAGGATTTTGGTGTCCTTATGTATAATATTCTTGAACTAATTCATTATATACTTTTCCATCTACAATGTCATCCAAAACTATGTACTCATTTTGTTCCTATTCATGTTCCTGAAGTTGATCCTTATACATGACTTTTTCATTAAATACTACATCTCTAGACCAAAATATATTCTTATCTTTAATACTCCATAAATTAAAACCAAATCCATCCTCACCATATCCAATAAAGGTGCATATCTCTAATTTAGCCTCTAACTTGGTCCTATTATCTTTCTTGATGAGGGAAAAAGCCTCACATCCAAAGACTCTAAGAAAAGAATAATCAACATTCTTACCAAACTAATTTTGTTCAAGAATACCTCCATCCAAAGGCATAGAAGGTCCTTTATTAATCAAATATATTGTTGTGCTAACTTCTTCTACCCAAAATTGTAAAGGTAATCTTGCATGTAACCTCATGCTCTTAACACATTCCATTATTATTTTGTTCATCCTTTTAGACACCCCATTCTATTGTGGAGTTATTGGAACCATCATTTGCCTATGGATTCCATTTTTAGAACAATAATCAAAGAAATCATTACTACAATACTCACCTCCATTATCTGATCTAAGACATTTCAATTTGAGACCTGTTTCATTCTCAACCAAGGCTTTCCACTTCTTAAAAGTGTCAAATACATCAGATTTATTTTTAATACAATAAACCCAAAATTTCATAGTTACATCATAAATAAAATTGACATAATAATTGGAACACCAATAAAAGATTTGTGAGCTAGTCCCCATGCATCTGAATGTACAAACTCTAAATTATGCTCTTTCTTTGTGGGTCAAACTTTTAGGAACTTAACCTACTTCTATTTCCCATACACATAATTCTCACAGAAGTCTATATCTAGATATTTCAATCTAGGAAAATAATCATTTAATATCTCCATGCCTTTATGGCTCACATGACCAAGATTGTAGTGCCACATAGTTGCATCTCTATCTACAGTAACTAAATTACAAAAATCAACAGTACTAGTCAAATATAAAGTACCAACTTTCTTACCTCTTGAAATAACAAGAGATCCTTTGGTAACTTTCTAAGAATCTGTAGTAAACATAATTTAACATCCTTCACTGCCCAATTTCCCCACTGAAACAAAATTCCATCTCAACATAGGCAGATGTCTAACATCTTTAAGTAGCCACATGTTCTCATTATACATTTTCACGTAAATAGAACCTTTCCCTACTATCTCACATGGTTCATCATCACCAAGATATACATATCCTATATTATCTTGAACATAATAAAAAAAATAATGCCTATGTGGCATGGCATGAAAATAAGCCCCTGAATTAAATACCCAAGACTTAGTAAAATTATCGAAAGAAAAAATTAAGGCATCTTGACTTGCTTTACTTAATGTCACATTTACCTCATTCATTTCCTCCTTATTTCCCTTCTTATCCCAAAGTGACAAAAAATCTTTCTTTGAGTGTCCACTTTTCCCACAATGGCAACATATCATCTTAGCTTTAGATCTCAATTTAGATCTACCTTTTGACTTTCCATGGTTTCTTTTACTCTTGTCCTTTTGCCTTCCTCTAGTATCAATAGACAAAGCATTACCTAAAGATGATTCACTAGTGCTTTTCCTTCACATCTCCTTGCTAAGATTACACCTACAACATCCTCAAATTTCAAGCTTCCCTTGGCAAAAACTGGATTACTCACAACCATAACCAAACTATCCTAACTATTTAGCAAAGAACATAAAATTAACAAAGCTCTAACTTCATCATCAAACTTAATTCCAACTAAAGTGAGCATACTTACAACTATATTAAAATCATTTAAATGATTATTAATAGAATCATTCTCAAACATTTTCATATTAAACAATCTTTTCATAAGAAATCTTTTATTTGAAGCTGAGGGTTTCTCATACAAATTTCCAAGCTTATCCATGAGATCCATTGTATTTGTTTGATATATGTCTTCCTATCAAGTAATGTCCAATCTACATCACTCATAACTATAGGTTGTCCTCCTTTCCCATCCAAGGGGATTTGGAGTTGATTCTGGTATAATTAATCTTCCATCTACATTTTCCATAGACCAAAATTCTTACCATCAAACTTTTCTAAATCTAATTTCTTCTCCCATATCTCCCACTCAAGCTAATAAACTTTCTTATGATTTACCACTTTAGCTGAAACACCACCAAAGCTCTAATACCAGTTGTTAGGAATTAAGTGAATATAAACCAGATTTAATCCATCATAAAATCACATAACCA
Source organism: Torreya grandis (assembly GCA_037957365.1). NCBI lineage: Eukaryota > Viridiplantae > Streptophyta > Pinopsida > Cupressales > Taxaceae > Torreya > Torreya grandis. Next base: position 1,529,984 of record JARHVA010001923.1, read on the forward strand.
TATTTTAAATGTGTGAAAATCATATTTAATTATGTGAAAAGAATTCCTTCAATCATAGTTTAAATGAAAGCATAAATGGAGAGAACAAAACCACCAATAAAACCAAATCTGAACATAGTCTTAACTTGTCCAATGTGACCACCATCATGGCCTTATAAAATTTTCTCCCTTGATCCTCTTCTTTTATTCTAAAGATCCACTTGTTTGGCAATGCACTCTTTCCATTAGCCTTACCAAATCCCATGTTTGGTTCTCCATGAGATATCTATGTTCCTCATCCATGGCTTGTTCCCATTTCACCCTGGCATCTACCTGCATTGCTTCTTCATAGCACTTTGATTCTCTATTGTCAGTGAGTAACAAATAATTCAACTAAGGAAAAAAAACATCTAGGTTATTTTCTTACCCTAGAAGATCTTCTTACCATAAGATTTTGGGGTCCTTGTGTAGAATATTCCTAAACTAATTCATTAGATACTTTGTTATCTTTAATGTCATCCAAAATTATGTACTCATTATGTTCTTATTCTTGTTCTTGCAACTGATCCTTATACATGAATTTCTCATTAAAGACTACATCTCTAGACTAAAATATTTTATTATCTTTAATGCTTCATAAATGAAAACCAAAGTCATCCTCACCATATCTAACAAAGGTGCATTTCTCTGATTTGGCCTCTAACTTGGTCCTATTTTCTTTCTTGATGGGGGAAAAATCCTCACATCTAAAGACTCTAAGAAAAGAATAATTAACATTCTTACCAGACCAAGCTTGTTCAGTAATGCCTCCATCCAAAGGCATAGAAGGTCTTCTGTTAATCAGATATACTATTGTGCTAACTACTTCTACCCAAAACTATATAAGTCTAGGATGGTGGTCAAGGGGTTTGCACAAAAATTAGGTATTGATTTTGATTAGTTTTTCTCTCCTATTGTAAAAATGACTTTTATTAGGACTATTATTGGTTTAGTTTTAGTTGATGATTTGCACTTAGAACAATTAGATGTGAAAACTACTTTTATTCATGGTGATTTGGATGAAGAGTTGTATATGAATCATTCATAGGGATATGAATTCAAAGAAAATAATAACTTTATGTGCATACTAATGAAGATATTGTGTTGCTTGAAATAAGCTCCATGGAAATGGTATAAGAAATTTGATTATTTTATGTTGGAACAAGAATATCAAAGGTGTAATTTTGACCATTGCATGTACATCAAACATTTTGATGATGGTTCCTTTATTATTTTATGATTATATGTGGATGACATGTTAGTTGTAGGAAATAACATAAAACATATTCATATGCTCAAGAAACAACTTAGTGACTCATTTTATATGAAGAATTTGGGTGTTGAAAAGCAAATCTTTGGTATGAGGATTACTCATGATAGAAAAGAGAGGAAACTAGTTTTATCCCAATAAAAGTGTGTGAAGAAAGTCTTGGAAAGGTTTAGCATGTTTGATGCTAAATTTGTTGGTACTCCTTTCATAAGCCACTTTAGATTATCAAAAGAGCATTGTCCCAAGATAGAAGTTGAAAATCTTAAGATATCCAAGGTACCTTACTCATCGATAGTTTGAAACTTGATGTATGCCATGGTTTGTACTAGGCTAGATATTTATAAAGTAGTGGAAGTTGTGAGTAGGTATATGAGTGATCCTAGTTATGAGCATTGGCAAGTAGTGAAATGAATTCTTCAGTATTTAAGAGGAACTATATATTTTTCATTATGTTATGGTGGATTAAATATAGTTTATATTCACTTAATTCCTAACAACTAGTATCAGAGCAATCATAGAACACCATAATCTCCATGAGAGTGCATTCATATAACACCATACAATCAATCTACCATATGATTGTCATACCAGCCAAGGTACACATATAGGTACCTCATGATGGTATCATGATAGATGAGAAGTATTAATGGTGTTTTAGACCCTATGAGATGTGAGGAGTGTATTTGGAGGCATTGGAATAAATCTAGAGTCTATTGGTGGTCAAGATAATGAACACATTGTCCCATTTTCCTCATTGCTTGTATATGAAATCTCCACCTACAAGTGGCATTGATAGAGATTTAAAAGTGCTTGTATAGAGAGCATGAGATAGGTTGAGAATTTTTTTGATGACATAGCATGTGGTGAAGCATAAAAAACATTATTTAAGGTCTGAGATTGACAAAATAAGAAGTGAGAATCTCCCTAAGACCTAATGAATATATTTATGGCTTCAATCCCCAAAATGAGAAAACAAAACACCTGTTGGTTTTATGGATAGAATATAACATGGTTTCAAAGACTTAAAATGACTCTAAATGATCCAACCTTGCAGCCTATAGAATGGAGAAGAGATATAAAAAGTTTGAAGGCTAGAAAGTTAGTGGAATGTAATAATTTGAAAGCTCAAAGTTTCCTTTTTAGACACTAAACTCAGACAATAATATCTACAGGGATTGAGTCCTTAAGTAACTTTATTTTCCAAGTTGGTAGTCAAAAGCATGATTTCATGTTTAAATAATATTAATAGGTGAAAACACATTTCAAGGAGAAAAAATGTCACCTAAATATAATGATGCATTTCATTTTATTTCCTATACACACCTTCAATCTATACACAGGCCTGGGTAAGCACCTACAACCAACCAAGGGTGAAAGTTTGAAAAGGTGTTTTACTCATAGTAAACCTAGGTGAATAGTAACCTAAAGTATAGTATGAAAAATTTTGAACTTGGAAACCAAAAATGAGAGGTTATAATATTAATTTTTGATCAAAGAAACACCTTCATATGTCCTTCCCATGAAAATAAGCACCTACAACTGATTGTGAGTTCTATGTCATACATGAGAAGGAATTAGGCATAAAAACATCAATATTAGTATATGTAATGTGATTATAATTGTATAAAGAGGTCCAAATGTGTTGTTTATCCTTTTAAAGAATAATATTCACATATAGGATGTCATTCTCCCCAACATAGTTGACTGTGTTTAACTGAAACAACATGTGAGCTTGTTTGATAGTATAAGCATTAAAAGTGTATATGAAAGTGAAAAATGGGTAAAAATAGGTGTGAAATTAAAATAATGGACTATATAAATGTTTAACACACTTATTTAAATCTTTATTCATTAAATATAACCTATAAGTGTCTCCTCTAAAAGTAAAACATAGTCAGGCAGGGTAACAAAGTCTTATCTAGACAAGCAGTATGAGGGACATGTGAGAGGTGGGAAGGATGAATGAAGAATAAAAAAACATTCATCAAAAATATAAAAATATAATTAAACTATAATTATGTAAAAAAAAATCAAATAAATTAGCTTTAAACAAGCAAGGAATAGTCCACATCTTGGAACCTTGCACAATCTTCCTTCTCTAGAAGTCTATTTGGTTTTTTTGAAGAATTAGCAGGTCATATGACCTAAAAAAGAGCTAAATTTTTATATAGATAATATATATGACATTTAGAATATATTAAAATGAAAAAATTTCCTAGATAAATAGGGGAATTTCCCTCTATTTTGTCTGAAATAGAGGGCACTCCCCTCAATGCAAACCCTATAGATTTAGAGAATAAGAACAAAAGGGTAGAATAAAAGTTGATTGGAAACTAAAGAAATGTGTATGGGGTTTAAAAAATATAGGGTAACATTAAATATATATCATAAAGGGGAGAATACTTACATGTATGTCTAAACCCTTAGGAGTTATAGTCAAGCCCACTAGGCATGCTTATGCCTATAGTCCAAATTAAGGGTCACTTCCAATTGTAAGATGAGTTGATTATTAAAATGGTTTATGTCATGTTTTTAGATCCATTAAAAATGTTTTAAATATATTGGAATTGGAATGAAAATAATCTCATTTTAATGGCCTAGACCACATGGGTTATAGTCAGGCCTACTAATCAAATTTTCTAAGCCAAAGCCAAATAGAGAGTCAGACTTATTTATAAATTTAAGGGAACAATAAAATGGATTTAAACATGTTCCTAAGGTAACATGATATGTTTAAAATCCATTTGTGTTAGGTTATTTACTAAGGTAATTTATGTTGGTTAGTTGCCTTAACCACTTTGGTTAAGAGGTTAGTTGTTTGTTCGGTCTTTGCTATTTCATGCAAGCCGACGTAGGTTAGTTTTCCTATACCCATCTCATGCTTCATGGGTATTTCATTTGTTTGCCTATTTAATAGGCCTTCATAATTGGTTGAATACATTGAATAGTGCTCTGCTATTGTCAATCTCATTTTCTCTCTGTGTTTTGTTTAATCTAATATGGTATCAGAGCCCATGGTTTGTAAAACTTGAGTGGAGGTCTATGGAAGCCAAAGAGAGGTCAGTGTCTTGCCAGGGAGGAGCTTCAGGTGCTTAGTGGAGAACTTTAGAGAGAGAAAGCATCACGGGATTTAGAAAACTCAACCAAAAGGTCTAAAAATTGCTAGGAATCATCAGAAGGCTAAATAAGACCAAAAGGAAGCGAAAATAGGCTGTTTTAGAGGCTCAGAAGCCTCTGTTGAATTTTTCTATGCAAGGGCACCGTACGAATCCGAGAAAATTAGAAAAATTCATTTCTTCATCTTTTTCAATGAAACAAAAGCCTAAATTGTGAGTTAAATCAAAACTAAGACACTTGTGAAAATGGTTTGCAATTTAGGTGAGAAACGGGCTCAGAATCTTTGCCTGAAGTTTTAGAGGTAGGCCAATTTTATGATTGGCTGAATTTTTTATAAAATTTTTAGCCTAAAGTTTTAATATTTCAATTATTTTTGATTTTTTTAATTGAAATAAATAAAAACTTTAGCCAATAAGGGTTATTGGGGACCTATCACTGACTAATAATCATGGAAGCATCTAGGAAGCTACAAATTTCACCATTTTTTGGGTTTTTTATCTGGATGTCAATGGAGAAAGAATTTTTTAAATTGGAATTGTAGTTTTCCTAATTTAATTGTTTCAGTGGTAGAATTTTTTGTGATCTTGCAAATGGTATTGAGTTTGTTGTTGAAAATGGATAGATTTATTTAGTGTCAATATAGAATCAGTGTGTAGAAGGAATTTTAAAAAAAAGTCATTATAGTTTTTTTGATTTTATCATTTTCATGAAAAACTAGGTAAAATGGATAGTATTCAACACCTGTTACTACCAGATTCTCAAAAATTAACTGGCAAGAACTTTAGTTTGTGGAGTCACAAGGTTTTGACAATATGTGAATATATGAATATTGATTAAATAATGCTCGATAAAGAGCAAAGGCCTGCCACTACTACCAATGACTATGATAAACATCATCGTGAGGCTCTCATGTTGTTAAAATTGTTAGTAGCAGATAATCTAATCTCAGAGGTCAGAAATGTGACTATAGCATCAGATTTATGGAAAACTTTATCTTCAAAATATCAGGCTTTTAAAGCCGATAGAGTGTTGTATTTGAAGAATTTGTTGTTTTCCACTAAGATGTAGGAAGGTGGCTCCATTTTGAGTTTTTGTTGTAGATCAAGGACATCAATGACCAGTTGGAAGCAGTATAGAAACCTATTGATGAGCAAGATTTGATTGCTCTTGTTATGCAAAATCTTCTACCATCATTTGAGTCATTTATGGAGTCCTTGCACATGATTGTTGAGATGCAGACTTTGGATTTTGAAACATTGTCTACATTGCTATTGCAAAAGGAGAGACGATAGGAGCAGGTAGTGTTGTCTACATCCACTTCCATAGAGAGTGCATTCTTTAACAAGGAAAAGGGTAAGCAGTTTGGTAAAAATAGCTATCCATCAGAATCTTCACAAGTAAGTGGTAATAAGAGATCTACATGGAAAATTTTTATTGTAATAAACCTAGTCACCTTAAGAAAGATTGCAGGAATAGACAATAGGATATGGCTAACCCCAGAAAGAAAGCTCATCATGTGAATGTAACTAAAGGTGAAGGTGAGGAATCACCAAATTTTGCTTTCATGGCTTCTAGTGGTAATTTTGTGGTGGATCAAGCTTGGTACTTTGATTCAGGGGCATCTCACCATTATACATGCCATAAGGACTGGTATGTGGATTTTGTTGAAGATAACAGTAGTAATGAATATGTATCTTTGGGAGATGGTACAACATATTTTGTGAAATGATTTGGTAATGTTCATAAAAGTTTTGATGGTATAGTAAATTATACATTCAAGAATGTTAGGTATGTACCGGATATGAACAAAAATCTTCTTTCAATTAGTGAGATCACCTCAAAATCTAATTTTGTTGTAAAATTTCAAGAACAACAATGTTTAGTCACCACTAAAGATAACAAGATTATTACTACTGGGATCGATGAGAAAGGCTTGTATAAGCTTGCAAATCCAATCAAAGAAAAGGAAAGTGCACTTGCAGTGGTTGATAGCATAAGTTCACTATGGCATGAAAGGTATGGGCATTTGAATTTTTAGTATTTGACTACATTGAGTAAGACTAAGATGGTTAAGGGGATTCCTTCTATTCGACATAGTCATCATGTATGTATTGGATGTCAGTTGGGGAAGCAAGTTAGACATTCATTTGATGTTGGTAAAGCTTTGAGAGCAAAGGGAGTATTGGATTTGGTACATGTGGATTTGCATGGTCTAATGCAGACACCTACCCTTTTTGGTGCCCGTATTTCATGTTACTGGTTGATGATTTCTCTAGGAAAAAGTGGGTATACTTTCTAGTGAATAAATCTAATTATTTTTCTAACTTTCTTACTTGGAAAGCTATGATTGAAAAATAGGCAGGATAGCCAATGAAATCTCTTAGAATGGATAATGGGGGTGAGTTCATCTCAAAATAGTTCAAGGAGTTTTGTGCCACTGAAGGCATACATAGACAATACACTACACCTTACACGCAAAATGGAGTTGTGGAAAGGTGTAATAGGATGGTGATGGACATGGCTCACTGTATGGTCCAAAGCAAAAATGTCCCATATAGGTATTGGGTAGAAGCAGTGAATACAATAGTATACATCCTCAACATAATTCCTATAAAAGCTTTAGAGAATATGACTCCAGAGGAGGCTTGGTCAGGTCAAACTCTAGATGTAAGTGATTTTAGAATTTTTGGTTGTGTAGCTTTTGCAGTTATTCCTAGTCAAAAGAGAAGAAATTTGGATGCAAAAAGCAAAGCATACATGTTTGTTGGATACAGTGATCAATCAAAGGCCTACAGATTACTTGATGTTTCTACTAACAAAGTTGTGGTAAATAGAGATGTCATAGTAAATGAATAAATGCCATACTTCACAATAACTGGTCAAGTTTTAGCTATTGAGTCATTGTTATCTAATGATTTAATTATTTGTTATAATGTGAAAAGTGAGCAAGATTCTTGCTCATCAGTGGAATCACATTCTAGGGAGGGAATTGATACAGGTCATTATGAGGTTCTAGCAGAACAACCAAAGAAGCCAAAGTGGTATATTACCACAATTGAAGCACTAAAAGGAGACTTGCCACAAGGTATGGAAGGTAGAAGATTGAGATCAGGAAATTAGTTTGGTAATAAAGGTGAGCATGTCAATCTGGTTCTAACAACTGCTATTTCACAAGTATTTGAGCCTACTTCTTTTTTAGAGGCCAAAGGGAAGTCTGAGTGGGAATTAGCTATGCAATTGGAATATGATTCCTTGATGAAAAATAAGACTTTGAAGTTGATGGAACTACCACTAGGAAAGAAATCCATTGGTTGTAAGTGGAATTATAAGGTAAAATACAAAGCAGATGGTTCCTTGGAAAAACACAAAGCTAGAATTATTGAAAAAGGTTATGCACAAGAGGAAGGGGTTGATTATGAGGAGAATTTTGCTCCAACCACCAAGATGGTAAATTTTCATTTGATTATTGCTATTACTGCTCAGTTTGGATGGCAGGTGCACCAAATGGATGTAAAGAGTGCTTTCTTGAATGGAGATCTAGAGGAGGAAGTCTACATGGTTCAGCCATAGGGTTTTCAAGTTCCTGGTAAGGAACATCTTGTTTGTAGGTTGGTCAAGTCCTTGTATGGACTTAAGTAGGCTCTTCGAGCTTGGTATACAAAAATAGACTCATATCTTAGGGAGTCAGGTTTCAAAAGGTGTAACTCAGAACCAACTCTCCATGTAAAGGTGTTTGGTGATGATATCTTGATTCTCATTATATATGTTGATGATATAGCCATCACTAGGAGTAGTACTAGTCTCATTCAACAAATGAAAGCTGATTTTTGTTATACTTTTGACATGACAGACTTAAGACTACTGAAATACTATTTAGGTGTTGAGTTTTGGCAAAGTGGTAATACTGTATTTGTGCCATAGAATAAGTATGCCAATTCATTGCTAGAAAGGTTTAGAATGATGGATTGTAATCCAACTCACACACCTATGGAAGTAGGAGCTAAAATTTCAATAGACACTAATTCACCTCTGGTTAATGAAATAGTGTATCGGCAGCTAGTGGGTAGTCTCATTTACCTCACTACAACTAGACCGAATATTTGTTTTGCAGTGAGTTTTCTATCTCGCTTCATGTCTAAACCATAGGAAGTCCATTGGTTAGCTAAAAAATGAGTATTAAGATATGTCAAAGGTACTCTTGACTTTGGCATACTATATAAAGTCTGTAGATTTTGAACTTTTAGGATATTCTAGTTTTGATTGGGCAGGTTCAGTTGATTCATGAATCTACAACATGGTATGTTTTCACTTTTGGTTTAGGAGTTTTCTCATGATAGAGCAAACTACAAACTAAAGTGGCATTATCTTCAATAGAATAATAGTATAAAGTTATGGTTAGTTTAGGTTGTAAAACCATGTGGATAAAGAAAATTTTGGAGGATCTTCAGTTTGAGTTATCAAAGCCTACTCCAATTTTCTGACAACCAAAGTGTTTTGAACATGGTGAAGAATCCAATATTTCATGCCAGGACCAAACACATTGAGGTTCACCATCATTACATTTGATAGTTGGTTACAAATGAAGACATCATTCTCTTCTACTACCCCACTATAGAGCAGGCAGCTGATATAATGACCAAACCACTTGGTACAAACAAGTTCATAAAATTTAGAGATAAACTTGGTCTTGTTTCTGGTTTAGTCATTAAGGGAGGGTGTTATCATATTATTGTATTTACATTAGGTTATTTACTAAGGTAATTTATGTTGGTTAGTTGCCTTAACCACTTTGTTTAAGAGGTTAGTTGTTTTTTTGGTCTTTTCTATTTCATGCAAGTCGACGTAGGTTAGTTTTCTTATACCCGTCTCATGCTTCACCAGTATTTCATTTGTTTGCCTATTTAATAGGCCTTCATGCTTGGTTGAATACATTGAATATGTGCTCTGCTATTCTCAATCTCATTTTCTCTCTATGTTTTGTTTAATCTAATAATTTGGATTTAGGGGAAGCAAAAGGAAGTCAAATTTTGGCTCAAAATTAACATTAGGTATGTGTAAAGCAAAAGAAAGGCTCGAATAGGTAACTTCAAATGCTCACATCTTTAAAGAGGATTTTCATGGAATACAAAAGAGTTTGCAGAAGTTTTAAAGGGTATTTAGGATCAATTTTGTTTAATTATTTTTAAAATCCAACATGAAACCTTTATGAACAATGCTTAAGAGGGTAAAATAGGCTAAAACCCTTGCTAAACCCTTACAAGGACCCGATTGGAGAAATGAAGATGGGAAGCTAATCTAATGGCATATTTTGACCATTAAAGTTATTGGAGGTTTTATAATGTCATATTGTGACCATGAAATTTATTTGAGTTTTTATAATACTCTTTCAGGCTCCTTTCCATCTTATTGGACTATACATAATTATATGGATGGGGTGCAAAATAGGAATTATCTAATTGTTTTATACATTATGTAGGTTTTTGGAGGTTCCAAGAGATGAATTTTTTTTTATGAGGAATATTAATACTTATTATAATTCCCTATGTTCATTTAATTCTAATAAAAATTCCTAAGTGCCTCAATAGGGGCTCTCATCTCAACCAGTCAAAACTAGCATAGTGACCAAGCTAGTGAGAAGTGTGAAAACTTCAAGTGGATTGATTTTTAAGGTATGTATGAGTATTATAAGGATATTTAGGGTATTTTAAAATGTCATACACTCCTTTCCATGTATTTTTATGGAAAACTTATGCCTTTTTGGAGGCCAACTGTGCAGGGTGCATGAAAGAAGAGCTTTTAGACTATAAATGATGATGACTCACTTCCAGATGATTCCAGATGACTAGGCCTATAAATAATGCATGGAGAGATATGTATAAAATCTTTCACTTTAATTCCAATAATAATACCTATCCATACTAGGTTTTGGGATGTTCAAATAGGTCCAAATCATGAAGGCAATTTTTTGAGCTAGAATGAGAACTGTCGTGCCACTTTGCAAGAGTTTCATGACTTAGAGATCCACTTATTCCTTATATCCTTACATGGTTTATACCACATCCTATTATAATTAAAAATTAACTCATTTTATTAACTTGAAAAGTATCTTTTTGACCCTTGGGCTTCTCTCTTCTCCTCTCTCTCTCAAGTTCTATAAGAACTAGCCATTTTGGCCATTGTAACTTATACTCCACCTGAGTATGGTGAATCCCTACTGATTTACATACCATTTCATAAATAATAAAACTTATTTTTACCTATTTCATGACTATTCATATTATATTTTATTTTAATGTTTGATCTTACATAAGTGATGACTCTTGTTTCCTTAGCATGGTTGTTTCATTCTCTCACCTATTTGCAGTTGGAAAGCTTCTTCTTGTAGGGAATGTGAAGTGTTATAGGAAGTCTCAAGGTTGAGTGAGTTAGTATATTCAATAGTTCTATCTAAGGCATCTTTTTTATTCTTCCTAGCCTAAACATTCATCTAAAACCTCATAATATAATATTGATGTGAGAAGATGCAGATTAGAGAAGTGTATGTTTGGTTAGTCTCTTGGTTTCATGTGTAACATGTAGCTAGTTGGAAGTCATCAAATTATTTGTTGTATCACCTCCATTATGATATATATCTTTCATGTTTTCTCTCTCCCTTTCACCCCCAAATTTTAGGTTTATTAGTGATCTAAAGTGGTACATCAAGGGAGCTAGCCCTATCTAGAGATTAATCTCATCCTTAGGCTACCCACAATCCTAGAGGTGTTTCAATTGTTCCACTTGAATGAGGAATGCTGAGACATCTCATCAAAGGGTAAAAATCTAAGTGACAATAGGAATAGGATGTGCATTATATATCAATTACACTTTTAGTTCCTTCTTTTAATGTTCTTGCAAAGGATTGTTAAATATTTTATGTTTATGGTGATCATTAGGCTATGAACCTAATTCCTTTGGAGGATCCTCAAATGTAAGATTTTATTCATCAATAAGATCTTATATCTTGTTATTCAAGGCAAATCATCTACTTTTATAATTTCTTGGTCCTTGATGATAATCAAATAAACATTTACATCATATACTTTGGGTAGAGGTCATCTCATATCAACCTTGATAAGATGATGGAGAGATATAATCTAGCACTATAATAACCATAGGAGTAATGAAGCTATGGAATTAGGTAAATGTGTAAATTATCTCTTTGGTGCATTGATTAGACAAGCTAATTAAGTTAGTATGAAAATGTGTTAACCATGGTGGTTTCTTAATTTTTAGGCTCATGAGGTTATACCTTATAGCTTGGTTTAATTGTAAACTTTGTATAAGATGTAGGTGAAACTAGTGTGCTTGCTACATATTTGAGCTTATTTAATGAAATAATCTTCATTTCATGATCCTGCACAACATGGCATAAGTCATAAAAATATTTTAACTTCTTAAAAAATGGACTCATGTAAAGGAGAAAACAATTTTTTCTTGAATATATCTTGTAACTCTTTGTCTACCATAATATTGATCATTTTGGCTAGCATTACCTTATATCTCAATATATATTAATTGAAAGGTTCACTAATTATTGTTTGATTTTGATAATTTAAGCATAAGAAACCTTTTCAAAAATATTATTAGAAAAGTATGCTAAGAACTAGTATGCAAGAGGTTTGAATGTATTTTATGGATTAGAGAGATAAATCATAGAACCACCTCAAATCATAGTTCTTGACACTTATTAAATATAATTTTGTCAAAATTTTATCATTAGAATCATATTCAAGGCATACCACATAGTTTTTTTTAAGATGTGATTTTGGATCACCCTTGACATCATAAAATGTGAAGTTAGGTGTAAAAAATCTAGTTGGGAAAGGGTGAAAAGAGATTTCAAGTTTAATAGGTTTATGCAATACATGTTACGAATATATAAGATGAGGTAATTTTAAATCTTTTTGTTCAATGTTTGTAATATTGTCTTCCAAGGTTTTTATAAATTAAAGGAATGATTAAATTATAGGTCCTATAAGATTTAGGTTAGTAAGCTGAGTAGTCACCAAATAGGATGAATACATGTTTTGAGTAGTAATAGGAATTTAAACTAGTATTTGTGTTGAAACACCTCATAATTCCATAATAGATGTATCAATAGTAATTTCAAGGAATAAGTTTTAAACACATAATCCATGACCCACTAGATGTATGTGGATTGATAAGTGTGGGATGAGTTATAGTACCTTCTAAATATTTACCATTACTAGGTGAGGCAGCCTTGGTTTTATCTTTTTTACTTATTTCATCTCTTGTAACATACAAACATGCTTTTGTTAAGTTACTATTGATATGAGTAAACAATGCTTCTTGATCTTCTATTTGGAGTCAGGTTTTTGCACTAACATTTTCCATTGTTTCATAAATGAAAAATATAAAATTTTCAACAAAGTAAAACAATAAAAAAACACTAATTTTACCTAGGGTTTGATGTTCAAATATTGGGTTCACCAAAGGTTTAACCCTAAAATTATTTAGATCGGGGTTATCTAGATTTGTTAAATGGGTACATATAAGTGAAATGGCACAAGGGTGATAATCATATCTATATAAGACCAATCAGATGCTAATCTTAGATATAAACATACACTAAATTTATTATGTTGAGATAGTATAAATATGGAAAGTAACACTATGATAGATATAAAAATGACAAATAGGTGAATTACTAATCCTGTTATGATGTTAATTCAGTTATATATTTGGAACAAGTGGAAAGTAGGTTGGAAACATATTTTGAAATAATCATTAGATTTTGGTTTTGATGCTTCTATCTCTCTAGATGGTAATTTTAGCCTATGATGGTTGCATCGACACTAATTTATGGGTTCAATGTTAGTGTCCTGTATGGAATATCTACTAAAATAAGATGTGACCACTTAGATACTTTTGGGTTTTTCTTCACCTTTAATATGGTGCATTTAGATTTAGGTCATGGATTATCACTCCTTATGAAATTGCAAAACCTTAGTTTTCCATATTCATAGTGACCTTGAAAAAAATGGGTTAGTGGGAATAGAATGTCAATCTTCCCCAAAGACCCCTCTATTACTGGGCACTACCTATAAGGATAATACTTTAAAGAGGGGCTCAGACACATGTAGTTTTCCCCTATGCATTAAATTGCATGTGAGTCATATAATATATGTAAAAAAAGTAAAATAGTGACTTAACTTGTAACTTGGAAAATATGGATCTTTGGCTACTCCTTTAGTACTTTAAACCTATATATGTGAAATACCTATGACTAGTATGGAAATATGAATACATAAGGAAGATTTTGATTAATTGAATTCTCTTTGGTCTTTTTTTAGGTGTTATGTAGGTGAGGAATGAATTAGGGTTGATCTTGTATTTATATTAATCCTTTCAGATTAATAACTTGAATTAAATCACTTAGGTCAACCATCATGATACATTTAATTTAAAAATTATATGACTTTATAGAATTGGACACTTACATCAAGACATAACGATAACATCGATGCTACTATCTATCCTAAATGTTTGTGTCTAAGGAGAAGGAAAACAAGTAAAATTTTTAAGATTGTAGAGATGGAAGATAAGTACATTTTAAGAATTCTAGGAAAGATAGAAGATCTAGGTCATTAATATAATACTAGTTAGAGTAAGAGATATAGACCAAGGGAATAAAGATAGAGTAGATGCAAGACTTGCAAAAGTAGGAAAGGTAAAGAACTAAGAGGAACAACCAAAGACAAAAGTGGTATATAATAATAAAATATCATCTAGAACATGCCACAATTGGGATTATTTAGTAGTAAACATGGAGGAATAAAAATTCTACACTTAATTAGACATATACCTTTAAATTGGTAGTAATACACTCCCTATTAGACCAAGAAAATATGAACACTATAATTCTAGTTACTATTTAATAATTTATAGTAGTTACCCACTAAGATAATGGAATTTTGACTATATATACGAGAAATAATGACCCATAAACTTCTCCCAACATCCCTCTCCATCTTCTTGGGAATTTCATTCACCTAACAACTTCAAGGGGAAGACCAAGGGTCTAATAATTGAAACATCTATCTATAGGTAGTCCTAGTAAGATTTTACTAAAGGCTTAGTTTTGAAACATAATGCATTTATTTCTTATGAGACCCTATCAAAAAATTTCAAAATTTTAGCATACGTATAATACCTTGATGGATTTCTTGTAGGTATTTTCCAACTTAATGACCCTATTAGGATTTGTTGGAGCCAAAATAATTTTCAAATTACAAGTCCCAATTGGGACTCATTTCCCACATGGAATAGTGGAGAGACTTAACTCAATTATTATCTAATCATGTTTTGACACAATAAGTATTACTATGAACAATGCACTATGAGATTCAAGACATAGGCAAAATTTCTTTCCTTTAAAGCACTATCACTTTCCATTAAAGTAACACACAGATTATGAATGAAATGTGCCATGACCTAGTCATGTTTTAGCTTAAATACTACCACTACATAGAATTTTAACTCAAGCCTAAACCAATTCATAATTTACATTTCCAATTGGCACTCTAGATGTCATCATAATGTTTTTCCACGACCTAGTTAGGACTATGTATTGATTACAATATCTAGCTTTCACTGAAGATAAAAATTACTCAATTGAACCCAAGAAGCTAACTATAAAGATTAAAAACCAAACATAACTACCAAAACAAGCTTAGGTATTTCAATCCTTCACATATATTGAATGAAACACTTGTCTTACTCAACAAAGGAACAAACATGTTATGAAACCCATGGTTTTATTTGGGGAAATAAAACCTAATTATAATAGAAAAAAGATAATAAAAGGCCTAGACCAAATCAAAAAGTAAATCCTAGTTAGCACCAATAAACTCCATCATATTTCTAGATAATCTAGTTAGGGAAATGAATTTGAATATAAGTACAACCTATCGATAATAAAAAAGAAGAAGTTTGGTCTTCAATAGAACCAAGGAAGTAATCAACTCAAAAGATGAAAATTTGTCATCAAACTCCATAGTAACCACAAATTCTATTTTTAGTGATCTAAGATTTCAAGGGACCTTAGATGCTCCTACATTAGACACCTGATGTTCAAAAAATGTGAGATATTTCTCACATGGATGGGATAAGTAGCAAATATACTCTTTTGGTCATGAGGTAAAGTGACCATGGCATGCCCTTCAAACATACCAAGTAAATTAGCTACTTTGTATTATTTTAGTACCACTTACAACTCCTAAATGTGGATTTATATTCTCTTCCCTTCACATTTCTACTCTTTCTCTCACTTCTTATGGGATTTGACCACCCATTATACTCTCTTCCCTTTGTGTGTTTAGACCCACCATGATCTATCCTCCTCTACCAAAGGCTTATCCAACTATCAATCAAATCACATATGTGATGAAACCCACTTTCATCCATCCACCACCACCAAGATGCTCTTTCATGTAGCTCATTCTCCCATATGGTTTTAACCCCACCATAGATCAACCATCTCATCCTAAATCCCATTTGGGTTTTTTCACACCTTGTCCAACTAGCTACTAGATACCCTACAACATCACATATCCATATTTTCATCTACTATATCATGGATATATTCTCATATATCACTCTTAATCTCAACACAATTAAATCAACATACTCTATGGCATCTAAATGATAGCCCATAACATTATAAATCACCTCAAGGATAGTCCTTACCTTCACATCATTCATTATTCACATTGATACAATAATCAATCTCTCCATCTTAGTTAAAAATTAAGCTTCTTTTCCACATGCTTGGGCTGCCATACATATTATCAACTCCTCCTTTCACTTGGTGAACTTAAGAGACTCACTTTCCATACCTGCAACATCACATACTTGAATTGATCTCAAACTCATCTAATCTAATTCATCCATCATCTCATTAATATCTTGATCCATATCAAGCTTAGGATTTTCAAATCCTTCACCATCATTTTTCCCACTCCTTAGGATAATATTTAGTTATTCATGGGACATCTCTTATACCACACACTACTAAAAATGAACATTCAACTTCAAATATCATTGAGAAACATCTTGTTCCCATGATATATCATCATTTATTTTCTCCATATCAACTTAAAGACACTTCCATATGGCTAGAACATTAACACTAACTAGCTCTTCATCCACCACTACCATATCTGTCTCTTGGTCAGCTTGTTCACTCCAGCTCTCATACATATGAACATGGTAGACTAAACCACACTTAGTACTCCTATTTGATACTATTTCCATAGATATACCTACATATTTAAAAATAAAATTAGGAAAAACAAGATTTCCCTCAATCACCTCATTCATCACTCCATCATGCCCTAAGGACGTGTTGTCCAACTCCTCTTCACTACTTATATGCATCTCATGTTTTTCACTCTCATAGTGGACTGATAATGACCCATTATAAAAAACATTCATGGATGTTTTTTTATTAATATCATCTCTAATTTTAGCTATTGAACATAGGTGATACTCTAATTTCATATTCTTATGTGAAATTTCTTGCATAACCTCTACATCAAATGCTTCCACCATGGAAACTTACAACTCTACATGATTGATTTATTCAATCACATATAAGTCTACATGGTTGTAATATTTATTCAACTAAATTAGTTAATTAATTGAAAATTTCATTATATCTTAGTTGTTCTCATCCCCACTACAATCCAAAATAAAAGTGACAAGATTAGTGCCATCACAAACTAAGGAAACACTAGAATTTCCCACTCATGGGTATTCACAACCACTTTCCCATCATCACACAATGTGTATCAAATTTATTATGAATATTGGATCACATATACATTATTTTTCATGTGGATTACACTACCTATGGGCTATTCACAACTCTCATATATCCAACTATTCTAAAAATCAACATTAATCTCTACATATAAAAGCCTCTACCTTCTAAGACAACCTACTCTTTTATGCACCTATTCATGTCCATTTTACTTATGAAAGTAGTATTTGGATATTCACATGAAATATCCCCATCCTTATTACCTCTCTTGGAAATATTATTCACACCAACACTCTCAATCCTCTTCACATGAAGCTTACTCAACCATCCTAACTATAATTTTGGGTGCACAAAATGACCTAACATATTGGAAATCATATGTTCCAAATCACATATGTTCTACTTACCTCTTCCTTGTCTCCTCACTTGGATACCCTTTGAATATGTGCATGAGAATCCACTCAACCACTTGCATGAAACCTTTACCCTCATAGGTTCAACAATGTTCATATGTTCAAAACACATTTCTATCTCAACTATCTAAGTCATGAGTTGTTCCAAGTTTTCTTTTCCAAAAATTAAAAAACATCATTCAAAGATTTACCTCTTTTCTCCACCATAACCTTAGCTGGTCTCTTCTATCTTTTAACCTCTTTTCCTCCACTTAATTAGAATTTATCCAAAACATATATTCATGAATTTAGGGACAACAAACTGATCATAAAATATTCCTCATCATCATCACATTTAGTTTCACCTTAATCACCTTGTGCAATGTTTCCCATCATGTCCAACTTATCCTAGAACATTTTTAGCATCTCTATCAATTCACACATCTCACATTCCCTTCTCTTGTGTGCCATATCTAACTAAGAATTAGTAAGATCCTCTTTCATAACATATAATGGGATTAAAATTGAGTCTCTCACAAATCCCTCACACTTTCTCAAGATTTCACACACTTTAAACCACCTACATAAGCTTCTCAAAAACTTTCAGTTGTATGTAAACTTATCTCTCGCATCTTAAAACACACATTGAGAAGTTTTATAATAAAAAATACCACACTAAAATACCTTTATTTGATACCATTTGGTGCAATAATGATTAGGGAGAGACCAACTAAGGTCTGCCTATAACTCCCATGTTTTAAGGGTTGCAAATAATTAATTGGCCACATGGTAATTTTTTCAAACAATTGACTACCATATTATAGAGATTGAGTTCATTCATTAATCACAATGGATATCCATTTGAAAACATGATAAAATGTGGATTATTTAATAGAAAACATGGAGGAAATACAAATACTACATTTAATTAGACTTCTACCTTCAAATTGGCAATAAGACACTCCCTATTAGACCAAGAAAATACAAACATTATAATTATAGTTACTATTCTATAATTTCTTGAGATTTCCCACTAAGAGAACACCATTTTTCCTATATATACATGAATGTATGACCCCTCAACTTCTCCCAACATCACTCTCCATCTTATCAGGCATTTCATTCACCTAATAGATTCAAGGAGAAGACCAAGAGTCCAAGAATTGAAAACATCTATCTACAAGTAGTCCTAGTCAGACTTTACCAAAGGCTTAGTTTCAAAATGTAATGAAATTTTTTCTTATGAGACTTTTTTAGGCTTTGGAAATATTTTATAATACAAATAAGACCCCAAAATATTTATTGTGGGTGTTTTCCAAATTAAAATACACTATCAAGCTTTGTTAGAGATAAAATCAATTTGAAAATGACAATTCCTATTCGAGACTCACTTTCCTATGTAGTAAAATGAAGAGACTTAAGTCACTTATTACTTGGTCAAGATTTTCCACATTGAGTATAAATATGGAAAATACACCATTAGATTCAAGACTTAGGCATAATTTATTTCCTTGATATCACCATCAATTTCCATCAAAATAACAAAGATATTATGAACAAAATGTGCCACGACCTAGTCATTATTTCACTTACTAATTACCATTGCATATAACTTTAATTTAAACTTAAACCAACTAGGAATTTTCATTCCTAATTGGCACCATGGATGTCATCATAATGTTTTTATAGGATGTAGTCAGGATTGTGCATAACAATTACAATATATGGCCTTCATTAAAGATAAAAATGACTCTATCGAGCCCAAGAAGGTGACAAAAAGGTAAACAACCAAACACAACTACCAAGACTAGCTCAGGGATTTTAATCCTTCACATATATTTAATGAAACACATGTCTCACTTACCAAAGGCATGAATATGTTGTGAAACCCATGGTTCTATTTGGGGAAATAGAATGTGATTATAATAGGCAAAGAGATAATAAAAATCCTAGACCAAATCAAAAAATAAGTCATGGTTAGCACCAACAAACTCCATAAAATTTATATCTAAACCAATTAGGGAAATTAATATAGATAAAAATACAACTTATCAATATTAAATATGAATAAGTTTGGTCTTCAATAAAACTAAGGAAGAAACCAACTCAAAATATGAATATTTATCATCAAACTCCAAAGTAACCATAACTTATATTTTAGGTGAAGCAAGACTACAATGGACCTTGGATGTTCCTACATCACAAGGATTAAAAAATATAATAAATGGGAGAGATTAAAATAATCCAAAATAAGTTTCTAAATAAAATTTTAGCAAGAGGGAAGGAAATCAATGTGCCCCTAATGTATGTGCAAAATATTCATAACAATGTAGTTCAAATGATTGATATAGATAACAATGGACATACCCCCAATGAGAAATAAACTATGTGTGCTTGTGGAGAATTTAGGACTATACATATGTGATCATATAAGTGTAAAGGAATCCATAACATGTGAGATGTGCAATATTAAGTAGGTGAATTTTTCATAAAGGATGGATATTGAAAGCATGTTAAGATAGTTGCTCTAGATTGTTTAAATCAATTTGAAAATCCAGAAGGAAATTACCCAAAGTGAAAATAAATCCAAGGGCCATATGTATGTTCATAATTTAGGATTTTAATATATATTTGAAAATGTCATTTATGCACATGCTTTAATTATGTTATGTTGGTATAAACTAATAGACTTAGAACTAGTTCAAGTTATCTCATTTTGAAATTTGGGTGTTAAGAATTAAGTAAATTGCCAACTTGATGGGAAAATGAATGCAAAATAATTGGTTTATATTTTATTTCTTATGTTTCTTATGCATGTAATAATTTGTTAATTATGCATATGTATTCCCTTATGCTCAATTTATAGCTAATTTGACTTAGGAATCCATACTTGTATGGGAGGCTTAGTTGGCGTCTTCATTTTTTATAAATTTTTTTCCTTAGAAACCTCTTGCTTGAGTGTTTGTTTGTTCCTTATATTGTTAATTTGAGAACTATAAATGGTATTGTTAGTTTGATGTTTGTCAATAATAAAATCCTTGGAAACCATTATATCTTGTATTGGAGATTTTTAAGGAATATTATGTTTAACAATTGGATATTTGAAAGATAAATATTAAGACTCAATTAGCTTATTATCAATATTTTGAAATGAGATAATTCATTGTTATGCAATTTAGTTTATATTTTATTGTAATTCATCACAATATTTATCTTGATGTCCATTAATTCCATGGTAAGTGCAAAATGGTTAAACCTTAACTTTTTCCAATTAATGAGGAGAGTGATAGTAATTTAGGAATAGTTTGATTACTTTTTATACAATAATGTATTTAAAATATCATGTGGGCTATAATTGAAAGAAAATTTTAGTTGTTATTCCTTCTTTGATGTAAATGAATAAGTATGATTAGTAATGTTTAGAAGGATTTCATTACCTTTATGTAAGAATTTAACTTTTTCAAGGTAGAATCAACATTATGCACTAGATTATGAAAATCAAGGTGTTCCTTTTTATTAGGGAATTTTATAGTGTGTGAATTTTGAGAAGATAATTTGTGTTTTTTTTACTTTATTGGGAGTATGTGTATTGACATTAGATTATTGGACTTCATTATGTGGATTTTTGATATGTAAGTCAATGCCCGCATCCATATTTTTTAATACTTGAACAAGCATAAATTATTCCTCTAATGATAAAGCTTCATAACAAATAGCTTAAAATGACTCACAAGTATAATAGATTAAATTCACATCATGTTCATCAGAATGCTTAATGTTATTTTTTATTTAACAATGAATATATAATAACAAATAAGTTACTGAAAAATGATTTAGATATATGTAAATATACAAATATTAATGTAAAATATAAAATTTACATAATTGGAAATGAGCTAAAAATATTTTTTAGATGTGCCCTTAGGAATTTATCTCTATTTGATTTTTTTCATGATTATTTATATTTGTATATGATGTTGTTTTTTTCATGTGTTTTTAGAGGGATTTACATGTGAGAGAATTCAAACATGGTCACCACATGGAGATTGTTAGTGAGTTTGGTTTGGATTATGCTAGCTAGCAGGTTATTGATAAGGCCTACCTTGGGCATGGCCTACCTTGATCGGATATCATATGATATTGTAGACACCCAAATTTGACATAACACTTGTTTTCATGTATTTTTAATTAATTTGATTATAAAGGTCTTAACGAAATATTAAACACTTAATGGTGCACTTTTCTTATATTTTTCCTTTTACTTTATGTCTTTTCTTATGTTTTCCACCTTTTATTTTATTATTTTATTATATTTACCCTTTTAATCTATGATCATTTATGAGTTGATAAACCCATTTTTAAGTCTATTGAGTTGTCTCTTAAATATTTAAGTTTCATTTTAATTATTTTAAGTCTATTATTATTTATTTTGAATCCCCCTTAAGTTATTTTGGGTCCCTTCTGTGCATCATTAAGTTTTTAATCTAAATTCTAAAAATCCCTATATAAACAAAGTTATTGGAAGGAATTTCATAACAAGTACTCTCATTTTGACAAACATTCTAGCATTTTAAAAAGCTATTCAAAGCTACATATTTGATTATACTAAGTTTCTAGAGCTACATTTTGAAGTAATATTATATTTTCATTCTTGTATCAAGGGTGAACTAGGAGAATAAACACACACACACACACACACACACACACAAACACACACACACACACACACACACACACACACACACACACACACACACACACACACACACACACACACACACACACACACACACACACACACACACACATTTAGCTATCAACATTTTATACACATCCCTAGAAGGGATAACTACATCATCCTCAATCCATTTGGCTATGTAGGCTACACTTAGATAACACAGGGTTTTCTAAGGATAGCCTAGTCATTCCCACTACTCCATTCCCCCCCTTTTATTATCTAATGTCTATCCAGTGCATTTTTAATAACTAGGGTTTTTATATTATATGTACATGTGCATTTGAAATTAATATTGTGAAAATGGAAACACTTAGTACTAACACCTCCACACCTATCAGGCAAGTTTAATATATTCACTACAAAAAGGGCAAGATTAACCAATAGGGACAAGATCAACAACCACACATGTCTGATTTTGTTGATCCTATACTAAGGTCAAAATAACCAACAAATTATAAAATATTTAAGTTAATAATTCATTCATACAGTCTTCAATAAATCTTTGAACCTTCATAGATACGGGACATACATCAAACAAGATAACTTTTTGTTTATCCCTTTGATTTCCTCATTATATTTGTAAAATTTGATTGTCATAATTTTAATTTTTGAAACTATTTTTTATTACTTAATTCAATAAAATTACATGCAAATTTATATTCCATTAGTTATATCTAATTAAGGGTTATTAATTCAATAATAACATTTTAAATAAAACATATTGGTGAACTCATGTTTTTTTATTTAAACATTATCAAGACCTAGATTTTCCTTAGGGTTTCAACCTTATTTTAAAAATTTCTAAAATTTTCCCTAGGGTTAAAAATTTTATCTCTAATTTCCCCTTATTTTTGGTGCAAAAATTAGAATTATTTTTATTTTTCCCCTAGGGTTTCACCCTCATCTTATTGTTAGTCTTTCTCTTCATATAATTATGATTCCTTCTACATTGTTTGGATCATTTTTGATTCATAATAGAGTTATTTTAAAAATTATCAGAGGTTTTTTTAATTCATTTTGATATAATTATAAACCTCTTTTTTTGAAACAATATTTTATAGATTTATTGAAATCGTCAACTTACTATTTTTATTAAATTTTCTAAACGGTGAAAGGTGTATGTATGTTTTAATTAATATCTTGGTTTTGTCAAATTTTTAATTTTTAATTAAAAACCTCTTTCATATTTTAAAAATAATTAACAAATGGCTATAATTTTTAATTATCTATTTTGCACATTATAGGGTACACATGTGGGAGGGTGTTTTGGGATTAAGTCTTATCCATTTCTTTTTTGCTATTCTAGCTTCTGGTAATTTCAAAATGAAACCATTTACTAATAGTCCCCATGCCTTAGATATTATCTATTCTAGAAACACTAGACCCTATAATTATTATAATTCATGTATTTCAAATCCTCATAGTTTTCATCCTTTATAATATATATTTTCTATAAATTATATACCACGTAATTATACTAAATAATGGACCAATGATGATTATTATATAATTAACCATGCCAATGATACATATGAGTGAAATGATCATGAATTCAATGATTATGATAGTGAGGAATTGGAATGACACATTAGATGTGAAATGGAACAATAAAAAAGTGTTATGGTACACACTCCTACTCCTCCTATTTTGCATGATTTACAATATAAAACAAACATGCATGAGAACAAAAAGAAATGCATAATTTAATTTTTTTTAAATATTAATTCTACATGTATATGTATCTCTCATGATCATATTACAAAATAAAAATGCATTACTTTACTAGATGATGTCAATATGCCAAAATTGTAATGAACTTCTTCATTACAAAATGATGAAAATGTGCCAAAATGTGAATCGATTTCCCCATTACTAGATAATGCACTATGTTTTCTCAAATTTAATGATGCATATGTTTCTTTTTTAATCATCAAGGAGACCCTACTAACCATTTAACATATTATGTTCATTATTTTAGTCATTGGGATATATATGGACACTTATTGTTAAAAT
The DNA here is from genome assembly GCA_037957365.1 of Torreya grandis. Taxonomy (NCBI): domain Eukaryota; kingdom Viridiplantae; phylum Streptophyta; class Pinopsida; order Cupressales; family Taxaceae; genus Torreya; species Torreya grandis. The sequence goes on from JARHVA010001923.1 coordinate 1,554,355, forward strand.
ATTTCCATATAAGTATAACAAGAGAAGCTTGGGATTAATTCAATAATATTCCAAATGGTTCCTTACCCACTTCTAAGAAGCTAAAAGATATATATTTTATCATATTTTCATAATCATGAAACTCTTAAATTAACATTGTGACATTTACAAGGTTTAAAGCAACACGATGATAAGTCTATTCAAGATTATGTTATATGGTTTAATAATTCATTGCACACTTTGACATTCAAATTTGTAAATACATTTAATATTTAGTATAGGTCTTGTTTTTCCACTTAAATAAAGAGTATTTCATAAGACTTACATTTATTTTGATAACATATATATGGATGTTCACAAGCACGTATGTGAGCTAGTAAACAATAATAAAAAATTTAAATGCATCTTCTCAAAAAAGAAAAAGTTTTGTAAAGATGTTTACAAAGGGAAATAACTAAACAAAGAGGTTCATAAGTCATATCCTAAACCAAAATTTTATAACAATGAACAAACAGTAAACTTCCTACATAAAGAGAAGGAATAAACATACATAATAACTAGTATAATTAAACCATTTACTTGTAAAGAGAAGAAACCACTCCATTTTTATCATTTTAGAGACAGAGCATATGATATTACATACATTATTAGATAATTAATTGATTACTCTTCCTCTAAATTACTATCATCCATCACATAAATATGAATTATTCAAAGGTATACTATTTTACATATAGCATGGTATTAATGAGCATCATGAAAATGACTATTATGCTTAAAGATAAAAGCCTACACATTTTGAAGATAAAAGAGTCACTACATTTAAGAAAAAGTCAACAAGGTCTTCTTCTCCCACTTATTCTAGTAGTTATTATAAGATGACTGAGACATCCCATGACATTCCTACCAAGGAATGAATGGTCGATTAGAATTTTCAAAAATAAACTAATAGAATATATCCTTATTCTAATTCACATTATACCACAACCAAGTTATCCAAAGATATTCCAATTTAGGAACCACTGGTCCTTCAAGATCTCAATAAATGTGATACTAGAAGAAGATTAGTTATCGATGCTCTAGATTTATAAGTAACCAACACATCTATATATACTTTGAAACTAACATGGAATTAAAAATATAATTAGATATATATTAAACAACCAAAGATATAAGTAAATAGAGTCAGACAATAGTCATAATTAGAACCATTTTGAATCATTCAACATCAGAGTTGTTAGCCATATTATAATAAATTCTGTCTTTCTAAATGGTTTGATAAATTGGTTTTGAGAGATAATATCATATATATGATACTAAAACTAAAAAATACTAACATTCAATGCTTATTATCAATACATTATACATACATATGTTCACAATATGTTATTAAAATCAACAAAATTATAAAACTCATTAATCATAAATTATAACATATGCATGTCAAATACAAAACTATATCATATATATATCAAAATTCATGTTCACAATATACATGTCAATTAATGATGGGGGATTTCCCCTCATCTAAACTATCATTATTAGCTAGCTCTATCATGTGAAGTAGAGGCCTCATTTTGACTGATGTCTCAATGTGACTATGATAGTGACCCATATCATCTAACCTATCTCTCTAGTGCCTCAATATGAACCATGGACCGTGTATGCTTAGACTACAATGCATAAAATTGGCTATGAAAATATTTAGATAATTTTGAATCTTGACTTGGTACAATCCATATATCAAGCTTTGATGATAAGTCAATACACTCACCAACAACCATAATATAAGTTGTAACCATGATCACACAGATTAAATAAATATGTGTGCTTACTAGCAATTTGATCAACTTTATCTACAATCTTGATACCTACTACATCATACATTACATTCCATTTCAATGTACAAATGGTTGTATCTACAATTATAAACTAATAAACATCACCTATATTACAACATTATGGGGTAAATTAATTTTTTCTATATGACTATAAAATAAATACATAAATAAAAAATTCAAAAATACTTATACTCAGTTATGGCTACCATAATATAGTCATTTCCACCAATAGGCTATGATTCAAGTTGTGGTGTAGGTGGTAAATCTACTCTATTTATCTCCTACACCCTATACTGGGGGCATACTGACAAGATCATCCACTACAATAGGAAAAGAAATCCCACAACACATTATCCCACTATTGAGTGTAGGATATTGTGCATCTTACATCATTGAAATATGATAAAGGAATAATAATATCTCACTCAATAATTAGACAAATATACACCTATAGGCCCTATTCTCAAACCATATCTAATATCCACTCTAAAACTCCATGCCCACGAACAGTCTACTAGAGGCACATCTTGAGTCCACAAAAACTGTCGACTAACTCACTCATACTAAAATATATCATGTAGATCTAAAGTCTAATATTGTATCCACATGCTAACTCACACTCAACTCAACTCATGTGCATCCACATGCCATGTATCATATCACATATAATGTCTCCATCAAATCATAACAGGTGCCAACCTATCCCAAACCATTATATACTCCATCATACTCAATACTCTCTATCATGGTAAAACCCATCAAACTATAAATATATCTAGATGAACCCAATATTGAAATGGGACACCAATAATATGCATAAAAATAATATTCTCATAGGCCCATACATATAACAAAGTATTAGTACCAAGGCCACCTTGAACCTCTAAGGTAAATATATACATCTCTCAATATAAATTGGCTAACATACTATACCCCCATAAATATCTATTATTACTCTTCTCAATGGATTGAATAATGAAATACATGAAATACAAATTTTCCATCCACAAATATGAATTATGATAGTATATAACATATAAATTTATGTAATTTCATAACATCTGATTATACATATTTGATCTAATAATAAATTACCACCTTGATCGACACCCTTGGGGATACCTATCATGAATATTGTGCTCATTTCATGCACCCTAAACTAATCTAATCCATCACTATGGGTTTCTCTCCAACAATGGGAAGTCCTAAAATATACCACACATCCTCCAAGGTGATAATCATCTCATATGTTGGCAATAAAAAAGTACAAGTGTCAGGATTCCATCACTATACTAAAGTAGTCATCAAGTGTATATTGTATGGAACTTGGCCTCATCATCTAACATACCTCAAACTAACCTCCTCCAATATCTTCCAATCATCACCATCCAAAACCAACTCTAAAAAAGTAATCATATATATACCATGTTGAAACTCATGAGACTATAAATCCTAATGTAAAAATCCAAACACAAAGTTTAATTAATCTCCAATCTACACAAACTTAGTACACACATTTTTCTAAAAAATCAATCAAAATTAGCAAAGAAAACATCAACCAACATAGAAAACAACATAGACAACAAAGTAGACTAGAATGTTAAACATAGGAAAACATCACTAAGAATTGTATGATCCTATCCCGAAAGGAAAAAATCTCTAAATTCATTTTTTATTGAATAAACAAGTCAAAAAAAGTAAAAATACTAAAAATTCAAAATAAATCAAAACTTGATTACAAAATGTCATTATTACACCAAAATTGGGAAAACTAAATACATACGAACTCCCCTATTGTATTTATCTAAATTGTAGTATGCAAAAACTCAAATCAAAATGGTAATGCATCTTGTCAAATCAACATATCAAAACACTAAGAGGTAAAATCTAAATCAAGAGAATAGTGAAAATGAAATTTAGAAAGTACATTTTCACCCTAACATCTATTTTTGAGTTTAATGTTTACCAATCTGACTTATTATGCCTAATTCATGTTTAATTATATTAACAAATAAAAACTTTAGAAAGTGACATCTTGAGTTATATTTATCAAAAGCACATGTTGTAAATTAAATCAAGACACTATAACATATTATTCTGCATCATAATTCTAATCACTTACCAATACCAACTTAAAAAATGGGTCAATTTTTCAATTAACAATGCAAGTACCACTACCTTTGGAATTCATACTTAATAATTGAATGGGACTATTCACTAATATATTACTTACACTCTATTAAACCTAATGTAATGATATTATTTGAATCTAATACATAATATTCTAACATTTTTAAGTGATCAAACTTATCTAAATATCCATATCTTTTGATATGATTATTTTTCTACTCTCATCATTCACCTCAAAAGGGGAAAAACATGGGGCAAAAATCTACAAATTAATACAAAATGGATATTTGACTACTTATCATGTCACAATGAAACATAAAATGTTAAGATATTGGTAAAATTATGGGTTATTTTCCATGCACATATAATCATAATCATAAGGCACATATTATAGATTTCAAAATACTACACATTAAAGTTACAAAATGAGGGAAAGGGTTCAAACACTCAATCAGTGGCACACTTTATAGTTTCAAAGCAATATAAAATTTAGTTATTACCATAGATTATGGGAGCATATCTCGTGCATATGCACTCATATTATAACAAAGTGCAAAATCACATAATGTGAGTGCACTATACAAATTCATCCACAACTATCAAACAAAATTTATAAGTATCTATATATATATATATATATATATATATATATATATATATTTACAAATTAAATAACTATAATGGGTTCATGATGTAGACACCTAAAACTAGCCACTCATAACCTCCAATCAGGCTTTTGGCCAATTTCCACCCAAAATGCATAATTTAGCCTAAAAAAACTAAAAAATGCTAAATGATGTGAAATTGACATATTCAAGTGCCAATTTTGGCCAGGGTATCCCTAAATAGGGAAATACAATTAATGGGCCAGCTAACTTTGATCAAATTAGTTCAAGTCAAAATGCCAAATTTGCACCTGCGTGCTCTGGACCACTCTTTCCTATCAAATCTTTTGCACAAGACTTATGCCTTTGTTATTTGTTGTTGGCAACATTATAAATGGGAATATGCATCCAATGCATTTGATGTGAACTTCCAATTCAAATCTAGTCAAATTTAGGACCAATAACAAGGCATTCTGATCAATTTGGGTAATTTGTGAATAATGTGTTTAATCATGCCTAACAAATAATTAACCTAAATCAAGGCCTAATAAAAAATTCCATGGAAACTTATTGAATAATTTGTTTTGGAAATGAATATTGAATATCTGCATCATCAAGTGACCTCATTTCTTGGGAAGACATCCCTAGGCCATAAATGCCACAAATATCAAGATTCATGCCCTCCATGCCTCATCAATGCCTTCCATGATGCCCACCATGCCTCTTAATTTCCCCTTCTTCCAATGCCATGATGAGGATAATTAAAAAATTAATTAAAAAAATTAAATTAATCCTTAACCACACATCTTATTCTTGAGATGAATGGTTGAGGTTGATTTTGATCAAATCTAAAAATCTATAAATAGGAGGCCTCACAACATTTTTTTAAAAGCTTAATTTATGCAAAGTTATAATGCTGGATTGGTTCTAAAAGCTTCAAGCAACTAGTTTTACCATACCAAATTGATTACAAGCCAATCCAAGCCATAAGTCAAAGGTGACAAGGAGAGATAGAGGTTGTCAAGCTTCCATTGCTAAGGACTTCATGAGCACAAGCCAAGCAAGCCACCACAATAAGCATTTTGGAGCATCCAAGGAAGGTAAAAGAGTTTTATTTTGCATTTTAGTTATGTGTTTCATTCATTATTGTTAACTAAGCTCTCCCTAGTGTCTAGGCCTAGAGATGGTATGCTATTAGTGTGTTTATTTCATTTTGTTTTCATTTTGGAACTAACACCATACTAACCATCCTCTCTTGAGTCAAATTCCTAGATCACATAATGGCATGCCCAGTGGGACAAGATGCATCTCAAACCTAAGAAAGATCATTTTTCAACTCTAAAATATTCATTTATACCTTTAGAACTCTTGATAATTGATTTTTTAACTTTATTTTGCCATTTTTTGTTGCTAAAGGTTTAAATAATAACTGACGTCGGTAGGAAATATCGACATCGATTACTTAGCTCAACCAATGTCAGTTAGCAAAACTAACATTAGTTAAATCTTGTTTGGACATTATCGATGTTTGTGGTATATAACCAATGTCGATCACTATGTTCTCTTAAAAATATAAACCTGAGAGCTATCTTAAAATGCTTGGTTTGGGGTCATACAGACTCTATTTTTGATGATTTTTTTAAAACCATGTGTTTTCTCCTAATTTTTTAGAATTTGGCATTAGTTAAGATTAAAATTTCATATATTTTTTACAAAATTTTGAAAATATATTTAAAATGTTTCTAATCTAACATATTTTCTTTTGGGGTGATGCCTTAAGGGTAGACAGGTAACCAACAGATTTCAAATTTGATAAATTGTGTTTTAGACCATCTTTTGAATTATTTTAAAATAAATTAAGAAAATTATTTTGGTGTTTAAAGTAACATTTAAGGTTCTTAAATAATTTTTTTTATCATTAGTTTTCAAAGTTACAACTAAGACCAAGGGGTCAAATGAACACCACCAAATCATTCATTTAGGCTTAAAGTTAAACACACTTATCATTTTTGTCTTCAATAGTTGTTTGATCTAATTTTTGTTTTGAAAGAAGAGGGATGTTGCATGTATGTTATTACATTTATCCCATTTAGGGAACCCTTAGAATAAAAATTTCCATTCCTATTGCAAATAGCCTAGTCCAAGGCTTAAAAAGAAAGTCATCTAAAGCACTCCCCAAAAACTCATCAAAGTTTGGGTGATCTTGAAAATTACCATAAATTCTTTCTATTAGTCTTTTATTTCATGCAAACTTGGTTTTCTAGGGGGATGTCATTACCTCCCACAAGTTCTTTATAGAAGCTTTGACATGAGGTTTTACCTCCCAACATTGAATTCATTTGGCTCCTTTGGAGTTACACATGGGATGTATCTGCATTTGGACATCACACTAAAGTAAGCGAATAGTAGGATGTAGTCATTGTAAAAAGGAATAGACCTTTTTACAACTATCCAATATCATGGTCACCCAATTTCTATGCTTATCTTTTACATCGTTTGCCATGAAAGTCATTATGCAATTGATTCCCCTAGAATGATTGAGACCTTGCTAATTTAGTAAACCCCATTTTGCCATACCCTTGCTAGGATTTGGAATTATACTTAGTGTATTTTGGTAATTTTTTCTTGGTATTATTTGAGACTAAAACTTGTTTTTTTATTCATAATTCATGTCAAAACAATGTATTTGAGTTGCAAAGGGTAGTGTTATGCTGCCCAAATCATGTCAAAACATTTTAAGCCTTTGAGTCTTTTGAAACATAGCATTGATCACATCATTCAAGCATGCTTATGTTATTAGGCTGCTCAATTTGTTTCAATACTTATTTACCATTGTATCAAAACCATTTGTTTCAAACCACTTTGTGTATATCATTTGGACCTTAGTCTTGTGATGTCATGTTGTCCAATCTTGTCTAGTTTGTTTAGTCAAATCTTAATTTTCAATGTTAAGTTTTCAATAAGATTTGTTAAGTTTGGATCCAAACATTGATTTATTTATATTTAAGCCTAAATTCATGGGGATTATACATAGATATTTCTCTTTTGGGTTTCATAAATTCAGTTAATCAATTACCCAAAATTGAAAACTATTGATGTTTTGTTTGTTTAATACCTATCCTCATCATTATTTATGCCCTTATTTGGGAGAAAGTAGCCTTTCTCAAAGAGCCTTTTGTCTTATGCCTTATGCCAACTTATCATATTTATGTTTGGTTCCATGTGCCAGGTCTATGTCAAAGTTGTTTCCAAACTTGTTAGATTAAATCTAATATCATCAGCCTTTGTTTCAAATCTAGCTTTTGACGTTGTTTGGCCAAAAGTCCTAGCATGCCTATTTGTTTGAGCCTAGATTTTGACTCCATGTTTGGATAAAAGACATAACAACTCAATCTTTCCCTTTCCTAGTTTAGACCTTGTTTGGAACACTTTGACCTAGACCTTTGAGATGCTAATTTTTATTCAGACACTTGACCATTTATGTGTCTAACATTTGACATTAGACATTTGATGTTAAGCTATTTTATGCCAAGTCTTAGCACAAATTATTTTGGAGATACAAATACAATTTTAGACCATATTGTAGATATATCTCCACCCCTTTTGACCAAGTTAGACCAAGTTTGAACCATTTGTCCATCGGACATAGTTTTTTAGAGTTTGTAGAACCCTAAGCCTTTTTATTCTGGAGCTTTCATCATTTACATAGATATGTCTAGATACACATATGATGGAGTCATGTAAAATATGACTTATGATATAATGACCACAAAAATGACTTTTATGGATTTTTTCAAGACCCCAATGATGCTAATATGATTTTTGGGACATAATTCTATCTGCCTCATATTAATCATTCATGGAAACAAAGTCATGAATCAACTTATGATCTAGCTCAAGACCTTGATTGGTATGAAGAGGCTTGTGAATAGGACTTTGAAGACCCAACTATAGATAATTTTTTTGGGATAAAAATCCATACCCTCTCTCAAATAATTAGTACATAGAACATAATCAACAACTAACTTATGAGCCAACTCACGACTAGGATGATATGGTTTATGAGGAAGACTTTAATGATTTTACTTGTGTAATCAATCAAGTTTCATGACATCCTTTTTTTATCCAATAATCAACTAACCCTAACCCTCCTTTGGATTATATGAGATATCAATCTTTGCAATATCTAAGGAATACCATTACCATTCCTAGACCTAGTCATTTGGCTTGTGTGAGCAACCAGGTTCCATAATGCCCAACCATTTCTATACCAAAAATTCATCCATTGGTTTTTTCAAGCAATCAATCTCCACAATACCCCTTCATCATTCTAAGACTTAGTCTTTTGGCTTGTGTGAGCAATCAAACACTACACCACCCTATCGTTACCATCTCAAGACTTTGTCTTTTGGCTCATGTGAATAATCATGTTCCCCAAGGCCCTACCATTATCCAACCATAAGTCATTCCTCATCCAATACCAATCCCAATGCAACCTCAACTGATCCAATCATTTGAAGACCAAGATATGTTCAAAACTAGTATTTTCCAACTCATTAGAAACCAAAGCCAAGAAAACCAACCAATCCAAGATGTTTTTGTTGAACCAACCATTTGTGATAAGTCAAAATATGATAAATTACCTATTAATCCTATACCAATTGTCAAGGAGTCTCACACTGACAAACTAATCTTTGTTGAGTACTTCTTAATGATTATAACCACCTTTGGGGAAATCACTACCTCTACCATGTGACTATTTTTCAAGAGCTTCTTATTGACAAGTTATTCTTTGAGGAGTTATCTCTTGACCTTTTTCTCATCCTATTGGAGTCTCACTTTGACAAGCTAGTCTTTGTGGAGCCCATCATGCCATCACAGGCTGTTACTTATCCAAAATTAAACATTCAACAAGACACCATTATAATAGAGTACCCATTAGATAAAGAATCAAAATTAGAGTTAGGTTATATTCTTGAAATGACATCAAATTTAGCATCCAAATAAGAATCAACATTAGCTGTGACATTGGATTCAAATTAGCTTGCTTTAGAATCAAATTTATAAGAAGAATATGTTCATAACTATTATAACATTGGTTATGCATGCCTCACAGATCAATTTGAATACATTTTTTATCCTTATATGGTTTTTAAGGATGAGTAATTTAGCATCAACAGAAGTTATCCTAGTATCTTTTATGAGGATTGTGAAGCCAACACCCATTCCATTACCATTCCATAGGCCATTACCATCAACCAAGATAGCCATATTATTGACATTCCATCTCCTATAAGTGTTAATTGGGATCGACAGAATCACACTTTATTAAATTGCATCCATGGTGACATAGCAGTTGAAGAAGAGAAAGGAGGTCAAGATAACATTCATGAAGTAGAAGAACACTCTTCTAGTGAAACCTTTTTTAAAGGTGTTAGGGGACCATCAAAGTTAGAACTTAACATCTTCTAGTAAAACCTTTATGAAAGTGCTAGAAGAAAATCAAAGTGAAAATTCAACATTCCTTAGTGAAACCTTTTCAAAGGCACTACAAGACAATCAAGAAAACTTCATTGGTGAAAAACTTCAAGGCACTAATAGTTGAGTACAAAAGTTCTTCACTACTTGATGAAGATAAAATCAAAGATCAAATCAAAATAGCTTCCAATCTATAACCTAATTAGATGGTAGCTACTCTCAGGATCAAACAATAGAAAATTCTATTGGTCTTATTGAGAGAACAAGTCTTAGGCCCCACCACAACCAAAATTACGTCAAATCCAATATCAACAACATTACGTGTGACTAAAAGTCCTGATCTTTATTTATCTCCCTACCATTATACATTACATTATCATTTGCCACTCCATTTCATAATTAAACCAACCATATATTATTTATCCTTATTTACCATCCATGGTTACACATTCCTTTATAGAGGCTATAAAAATACCTTGTCTCGACATTTGAAGAATCTAAATCAATGACCAAGGAAGAACACAAAAGCATTCTCAACAACTAAATCTACTGGTCATTCTTGATAGAGAAGTTATTTAGACAAGGTGTAGGATAGTAATTAACATGATCAAGTATTATTTTTATATAATTTGTTGATTAGGATGTTCATCTCCCCATTAGTAGGAACAATAGAATCAAAAACCACACCCAAGCCAAAAATATATACCATACCATTTCACATTGCCATGCCATTGCCATTGTTACATATCCATTTTCCATTTTTGAATATTCCTACCACTTACCCCATCACTTGGGGGAAATCCTCTTTTACCATTTTATCCAATCTAACTAAACCATCATTATCCTAAGTAAGACTATACCATCCTATCATTCCATTCCTATTTAGACCAAAGCCTATTTTTAGTCATCCTACCCAATCCTATTTTGATCTTGGTTCCTTTGGTTCTTCCTGCATCTTTTATAGAAGGATTCCAATCAAGTTTCAATAATAAATCAAATCCATGTTTATAATGACATTCTATGAAATTAGTGTGACAATTGATCTAGTAAGATATCTTTCATCTTATATCCATGTTTATTTATGTAAGCTTGATTATAACTACCTATGGGTAAATTAGTGTTGCACCAGTCTTGCTACTAATTATAACTGCCTATGGAAAAATTAATATCATTGACCTATGCTATTGTATCTTAGTTATAACTTCCTATGGGAAAACTAGGGGCAACACTTGTTTATCATGCATTGCCATATTACTTTGCCTTCATTATTTTCATTTGACTAGCCATTTTTCAAATTTGAGAACTTGTTGGAAACTAGTTGGTTTTTTCCCCACCTTTTGTGTGGATGGAATTACTATGAATTGAGGTCATTTTGGGACTATGTGGGTCATGCTCAATTCATCTTAAGGTCACCTCAATCCCCCTTTTCATACGTTCTCACCATTTTGTGAGCAACCTAAGCCAAATGCTCTTATCATTTTATGAGTAGGTATCTTGTCATTCTCTAATGAGTTAAGATACCTCAAAATTTCAAAAACATTCATAACATTTCAAAAATCCAAAAACATTTGTCTTGGTTAAGACTAGTTAGTTATCCTTGGTTTGCCTTACTGGGGCATTATCATTGTTAGGATGCTTTCTTTTGATTTTTTTAGGCTTTCTATTTGTTTGTTTATTTCAAGTTGTTTATTTTTTGTTTATTTGTTTGTTTATTCATTTTCCTATTTTTTTGCTTTCAGTACTATTGCCTCGACTCAGTCTATATGTGTTCATTAGGTGATTCCTTGCACACATTATTCTTGAGTCTATCCATATTCATTTATCAACATTGTCATTATGGTTTCTATCATCGATGCATTATTTTTTGAGTGTTTATTGGATCAAGAGTCAATCCTTATGCATATTTTTGGATAGTCTTTATGGTGTTCTATCATGAAGCCTGCCATCACATGCTATATAAAAAATTAGCTTCAAGAGGGTATATAATCAATGGAGCTAAAAAAGTTTCTCCTCGACACCTTGGCAAATCCTTCCATCTCACCCTTGATCAAATTAACCTAATGACCATTCTAGCTATATCATTACTAGTCAGGATGTGTATCTCCTCATTAGCAGGTACAACTAAATCATTCACACTAATCAATCCTATTTTTCTTTTCATTTATTTCATCACTTTGTACCCGCTCATATTTAATCTATATTATAGGTTATATCCTTGAGTTATGCTTGTTAATCAACCCTAACTGGGGTACAATCATATTTAGCCAATCTAGATCCTCTTAATGATTATAACTGCCTATGGGAAAATCATTATTTTGACTCTTACTCTTGATTATAACCATCATTGGGAAAATTAGTAATCCTTTTTACATCAATACATGCAACCATTTTCTCATTTGGATTAATCTCAACCATGAGTTCATTCCACCTTTCTTATTTATTTTTGAGGGACTATCCATCAATAAATGTGATGGCCACTCCCTCAAGGGGGCATCATCATAGGCTTCCCAAATACTTTTTGGAGCTTTGTTCTTCAACCATCATCTTCTTTTTAGCATACAAGCCATTTTTCATTCTTTGAGAATACATTGCTTTGTCTATAGTTTGCAATGCCTTCCCAAATAGGGGCAAACTATAGACACCTAAAACTAGCCACCAATAACTTTCAATCAAGCTTTTGGCCAATTTCCACCCAAAATGCATAATTTAGCCTAAGAAAACTAAAACATGCTAAATGATGTATAACTGACATATTCAAGTGCCTATTTTGGCTAGGGTATCGCTAAATGGGGAAATGCAATTTATGGGCTAGCTAACTTTGATTAGATCAGGTCGAGTCAAAATGCCAAATTTGCACCTACATACTCTAAACTAGTCTTTCCTATCAAATATTTTGCACAAGACTTGTGCCTTTTTTATTTATTGTTGGTAAAATTATAAATGGGAATATGCATCCAACACATTTGACATGGACTTCCAATTCAAATCTAGTAAAATTTAGGACTAATAACAAGGCATTCTAATCAATTTGTGCACAATGTGTTTAATCATGCCTAAGAGATAATTAACCCACTCAAGGCCTAATCAAAAATTCCATGGAAAATTGTTGAATAATTTTTTTTGGAAATGAATATTAAATATCTGCATCATCAAGTGACCTCATTTCTTGGTAAGACATCCCTAGGCCATAAATGACATAAATATTAGGATTCATACCCTCCATGCCTCATCAATACCTTCCATGATGCCCTGCATGCCTCTTAATTTCCCCTTTTTCTAATGCCATGATGAGGATAATTACAAACTTAATTCCAAAAATTAAATTAATCCTCAACTACACATCTCAATCTTGAGATGGATGGTTGAGGTTGATTCTGATCAAATCCAAAAATCTATAAATAGGAGGCCTCACAACATCATTTTAAAAGCTTAATTTGTGCAAAGTTATAATGCAGGATTGGTTCCAAAAGCTTAAAGCAACTAGTGTTACCATGCCAAATTGATTCTAAGCCAAGCCAAGCCACAAACAAAAGGTGGCAAGGAGAGATGGAGGTTTTCAAGCTTCCATTGCCAAGGACTTCATGAACACAAGCTGAGCAAGCCACCACAAAAAGCATTTTGGAGCATCCAAGGAATGTAGAAGATTTTTCTTTTGCATTTTAGTTGTGTGTTTTGTTCATGATTGTTAACTAAGCTCTCCCTAGTGTCTAAGTCTAGAGATGTTATGTTATTAGTGTGTTTATTTCATTTTGTTTTCATTATGGAACTAACACCATACTAACCATCCTCTCTTGAGTTAAATTCCTAGATCACACATGATACATATTCATGTTCATTATACTATGTTCAAATTAAAAATACATAATTACATATTTTAAAATTATCACAATGGGGCACGACATAGATTCATGTTGTAAGAATCCCACTTGGTTTTACTAGAATACATTACATATATCTATTTTTTTTAAACATTCACACAAATATAATTTACAAAATTCCATTATATTAAAAACATACATAGTGATCTTTAAATAAATACATCAGTTTAAGCTAACCAAATAGTAAGGTCAAGAGATAATCTATTTATCTAATGATCATAAGATTGAAAGATCAAGTAAAATGTGGAATATAGAAATTAACACTACATTTATTGCTTATTTACAAATTCAGCCACAATTGATATAACATTAAATCCAGCTACTGTAATGGTATATATGAATAAATAATATAGTTTTAGGATAAAACATGTCATAATGATAATGTACAATGATATAATTCTCCATGGAGCATGTGAGTCTCAACAAACTTGAATATCCATAAGTAATCATGAGTATAGTCACTACTAAAGTACTGTCGACGTGAGGGACAACATCATCCAAGTGATTTTCCACTCCAACCATAGACCGTTGATCCCTTGCACAATCTCCCAAATAAGGAATGGCCTCCCTTCATAGATGGGTAGATAATTATGGTGAAATAATCAAGAGTGACAACTAGAACACGTGTTGTAAGATAACTATTACATGTAATATATCATAGAGAAATTTGTTCTAACATGATATAATACTAAACATGTAAACTAAATCAAATAGATGAAATGACATTATTTAACCATAAACACTACTTTAGCCAAGGTTTTCATAGAGTTATTTGATATCGAGTATTAGTCAATTTCATACACACCACTCAATCAAATTACACCTTATATTTGTATCAGTGACACTAATCAGGTAAGTAGAATCCATTTCACCTTCTTATTTAGGGTCATTAATACCCGATTGATTCATATATTTAATAATATTAAAACCAATAGATTTCATAATGAATTTTTCCTACTAGAAACCATAATATGTGCTAAACAAAGAAAAATCTCAAATACATTCATTTAATCCATCAAATGTAATGTAATAAATCCAAACATCTAATTTATTTATATCACAATAAAATTAGATATATATTCAAATTTCAAACTATTTTACCATTCGGGTAAAAAAAGATCAACAATCAAACCATACAAGTAGGATTATGAAGATAAACAATCATATAAATAATAAATAACTCATTCAAAAACCACTTTATTTCATTTCACAATTGCATAATTTAAACTATTCATAAAATCAATCAATACAAAAAGGATTTAAATAAATATTCTCAAATATTTCACAACTATAAGTCCCATAAATTCCTCAAATTCACTTCTAATTTTTAACTTATTAACACAAGTAAACACACATTTATACCTCTCTGATAATGCATATGACATATTTAGTCATAAATTAGTATATGTATAATTATATTTGGTATACTAGTGCACCTGAGTTGGCTTAATGGTGAAAAACATTGCTCCCAAAAGGGAGGTCATAGGTTCTAATGTTGTAAGGGGTAAGGTATGCACACCTTCATGAAAATTATCTACATGAAATGGGATAAATGATTTGGTATTCAATGCATCAAAGGTTGAAAAGAGGATTGAAACTTGTGTTCAATATGATGAGGCATTCCATAGTCCATGGCTATGGATACTATTTGCCATTGGTTTAGGCATTCTAATTATAAAAATTCCTATACCCAAACTTTTAGTTCACCTAAGTTGGCCTAATGTTGAAGAACATGTTTTTCCAAAAGGGAGGTCATAGGTTCTAATCATGTAAGGGGTAAGGCATGCACACCTTCATGAAAAGTATCCACATGAAATAGGATAATTGGTTTAGTGTTTAAAGTGATGGGGTCAGCAAGTAGATTGAAACTTGTGTTCAATGTGATGAGGCATTCCATAGTCCATGGCTAGGGATACTATTCACCATTGGTTTGGGTATTCTAGTTATAAAAATGCTTTTACCTAAAGTTTTTAAATCATTTCCATCTTCCTCATTGGTATCCCATCTATTAAATACTAAGAATTTTTGGTCCACCTAGTATAAGAATATGGAAACAGATAAAAGGCATAAATACTCTTTGGATAATCTTATAGATAAAGGTGTGCCTTCTTCTTCAAGGCCACATAAGGACACTTCACCCTATACATAGGTTTCTCCCCTACTGACTGTAAATCTCCAAAAAACAAGAATGTAAATATTCCTAAGATGGAATCCCTACTAGAAACATTAGGTAAATTGGATTCCCTATCCCCAAATACTATTATCAAAGGGTGTGATTTCATATCTGAATAATCCCAATATATTAGGAATATCATCCAATAATCTAAGCATACTATGGAGAATAGAACATGTATCCTAATAAGAATCAAAATGTGTAAGATGATAACCCTATGATTGAGGCCCTGATCAGTGACTCATAAGTAGAAGAATCATATTTATAAGAGGAGCTAAATTTAAGAGAATGTTTATCCATTACACAAATCTAAGGCACATTGCAAAAACTAAACTATGGACTAACTCTAAAAAAGGCATGAAATATAAGCATACTCATGTTGTTAAGGAAGTTTTGATTAAAAAACAAGGTACTATATTTAAATTTTTTAGCCCTGATAACAGGGAGGTGAAAATTCTCCCACGAGGATTATGAAAATCATATCTTGGAATGTTAGGGTCCTTAATTCCCCTAACAAAATATATTTGGTTAAACAAATACTCTCTTCAGAATGTCCTCATGTTTTGTTGATTCAAGAAACCAAGTTAATATTAGAGGATGGTTTTGATGCATTTTGGATGAAAAAATTGGAACAATTTATTTATGGAAGCTACTAGGGTTTTAGGGTTTAACAATTGCTTGGGTTCCTTATAGAATCTAGGTTGACATTATTGAAGTATATCTTCACTAGTGATTTTGTGAAATTTCTTGTCTCAGGTCAGAATTGTCTTTCTTCCTTTGTAATATTTATGGTCCTAATGATATTCAGAATAGATTAAATCTTTGGGCTGAATTGACAAATTTGTTTTCCCATTTTGCTACTACTAAAATTACTTTGGGAGGTGATTTTAATGCTATTTTACATCACTAAAAAAACTTGGGGGTAAACGCTTTAGATATTTAGGTAATATAGACTTCACTCAATTCATTTCTAGTAATGAGATTTTTGATTTACCTCCCAAAGTGGGGTGTTTCACCTAGATCAATAAAATATGTGGGGGTCAAAATATTTTATAATGACTAGATAGATTTCTAGTTTCAAACACCTGGATGTCTCAAAATTAGATGATAGAATCTTTCATCCTATCCTTTACTGGTTCTAATAATTTTCCTATTGTTTTATCTATCAATATTGATTAGACACCTCCACATTTTCCTTTCAAGTGGGATAAATTATGTCTTAGAGATTGATCTTTGGTCTAGCTCATTGAAAACTAGTGGATGAATTGTTAGATTTAGTCCCACTCTCCCATATTTTACATGACCAAAAATCTCTAGTTTATTAAGGGTCATCTTAGGCAGTGGAACACCAATTATTTAATAAATATTTTATAGGAAAAGGTGAGAGTATAAGCTAACTTAAAAAATATGAATTAAATGAATTTCCAAGTTGACATGGATCAGGCTTTCTATGGGAAATAAAAAACTCTTCTTGCTAAATATGAAGAGCTGATCCAACATGAAGAATTTTTTTGGAAACAAAAGTCTAGGATCAAATGGTTAAAGTAAGGGGATAAAAAATTAGATTTTATACACAACTGAGTCAAGATCAGAAGGAACTTCAATCATATCTCAAAAATAAGATCATTGATTGGTAACCTTTGAACAATCAACATGAAATCAAGAATGAGGCAATAAATTTATTTTTAGATCTCCTTAACAATGATATCTTTTTTGATCTTAAATCCTAGAACCACAATTTAAGTTTCATACCACATCTAGTCTATCTAGATCAAAATGAAAGGCTTATAGTCCTTTTTCTCTTTAGGAAATCAGAGATGTAGTTTTTATCATGGAAAAGGATAAGGCCCTTGGTCTTGATGGATTTCTAACTAATTTATTTCAGTCCTTTTGGGATTTGGTATTATAATAAATGCTACAAATGGTGGAAGAAAGTAGAAAGAGAAACAAAGTGTTTGATAATTTAAATGTAACCTTAATCTCCCTCATTCTTAAGGGAGAATCTCAAAAAAAATTTAGTGACTTTAGGCCTATCTCTCTATGTAATGTAATCTATAAAATTATCACAAAAGTAATGGTAATAAGACTTAGGAAGATCCTGGTTCATTTGATTTCAGAGGAAGGGGTAGATTTTATCCTTGGTATAAATATTCAAGGAGTGATTATCACACATGAAATTATACATTCCCTTTCAGTCACTAATCGAAATGGAATGATGTTAAAACTTGATATCAACAAAGCTTATGATAGGGTAAATTGTCATTTTTTATTAAAGATTTTGGAGAAATTTGGGTTCAATAAATACTCGTACAATTAGGTCTTTAGCTACATCTCTAGTCCAAAATACTCTATCTTGAAAAATGGTAGTCCACTAGGTTTCTTCCAAACCTCAAGAGGAATTTGATAAGGTGATCCTTTATCCACCTTTCTTTTCATTCTATTTGATAAAGCCTTATGTAGAGTAATCAAATCCACCAAAGCCTCCTCTTCACTCTATGGTATTCAAGTATCTAAAGGGATTGATAATCTGATGCATCAATAACTCACCAATGATACCTTAATCTTTGGTCAAGTGCTGGTTAAGGTGTCTAATAATTTCAAATATATTATTAATAGCTATGAATCTACTTCAAGATATATGGTAAATATTAAAAAATTAGGAATTTTCTTCTTAAACTACTTTGAGTAAGTACAATAAGTGATCTATTTGGTGTTGGGTTTCAATATTAGAAAACTTCCCTCTAAATACCTGGGGGTCCCTCTTTTCTCTAGCCTCTCATGATATATTTATTGGGAGGGATAGTTCAATCCTTCAAAAATCACTTGGCTTCATGGCAAGGCTGATGACTAACATTGGTTGGTCGTATCATGCTCATTAAGTTGGTCTTGAGCATCCTTCAAGTTTATTGCTTCTTGATATTACAACCTCTTAATAATATTGTCAAATAGTTGAATAAGATCATGAAATAACTATTGTGGCAAGGAACTCAGAATCAAATAAAAATACCACTTTTGAAATGGAAAAGGGTCTGTAAAATTAAAAAATAGGAGGTGTTGGAGTAAGGATTTAAATCTCTAGAACAAGGAACTTGAGGCAAAATTGGTTTGGGGTTTGATTTCCAAACCTGATGCTTTATGGTCCAAGTTGTTAAGAAGCAAGTATATATCTCTAGATGACCCTTGAAGCATAATTTATGTTTCTAATCCCCCAAAAGGCTCTCACTTTTGGAATTTTCTCTTAAAATCTAGACTTATTATTGTTGAGCATGTCTCCTAGATAATAAATAATAGGACTACTAATTTCTAGGATGATTCATGGATTGGCCATAATCCTATCATAGACACCCCATACTTGGTTGGATCTAAGTGGATTCTCACTTCCACTTGGGGCACCTCAATTGCCAACTATGTCAAATTTCAGCTCATTAATGGATTGTCAATCTAGTGGTGGAAAAGCATGGATGGTCTGAACATCCTAGTGGATCAGATGGAAATATTATCAGATTTCTTGAAAAATAGAATTTTTTTTATAAATGAAAATGAAGATACCCTAAATTATATTAGGTATAAATCAAGAATTTACAAATTCAATCTTGGTTATCAAATGGTTGATGCCACTGATGACTTGATATCTTGGGCATGCCACCTTTGCTAGGATAAAATTGGGCTACATAAAGATGGTGATTTTTCCTAGCTTGTGGTTTAAGATTGCATCTTAACTCAAGATATATTCACTATGATTGGTTTATTTGGTCTATCTTGGTGTTTTTTCTACAAAAATGATGAATAAATGACAAATCATTTATTATTTGCCTACCCCTTTACAATGTGCTACTGGATTTGGATTTGTTATAGGTTGGATTAATCATGGGCCTGGACACCATCATTAATCTCAAATTTATTTTATTGGCATATTGATGAATAAAAAAACTCTCTCTTTAATTTGTGGTAGGTTAACCCTATAATCTTGGTATGGTCTCTTTGGAAGGAGAGAAATCAATGCATCTTTGAGGGCAAAGAAAAGTCTCTCCCATCGATTTTAAAAGAAATTGAGGTCCCAATTTTTGAAGTTATTTCTTATTAGGTTAAAATTAAAAATGGCCTAATTTCAAGTTGGGATATGATAATGAGAGAAAAATGGAAACTTATCTCTCTCCCTCCCATTAATGGGTTAACCATAGTCCTTCGTAAAAAAGGTAGAAAAGGCAAATGTGCATGGAATCAACCACCTACAAGTTGGTTTAAACTTAATTTTGATGGTTCTTCTAGGAGTAATCATAAGGATTCAAGGGTTATATGAATTACACAAGATTTTAGTATATCTATAATCTGATTTATGTGTAGAAAAATCCAAGATGTCACCAAAAATGAAGCAGAGGTGCTTGCTAGTGGGATTGAACTAGCAATCCAGTGTGATATCTCAAAGTTAATTATGGAAGGCGATTCATAGATAAGTTTATCTAAACTATAAAAGAGGTATGATAATTGATATTATTAGAAAGCATCTTATCAATCACCTGGGAGAGATTGGCACTTTTTTCTTCTATTGATTCTAACCATTATTTTTATGAAGCAAATTCAACAGTTAATTTTTTAGCAAACTATGGAATTGATCAAGTCAAAGTTTGTTAGGTAAATAATGTGAGGGAGGCCTAGGATAATTTTATATCCTTACCCCTTATTGATATTGGTTGATTTTAATTTTCTTTTTTCCTTTTTTTTATTGCTTTTATCCTTAAAAGCAATTTCAAAAAAGTGATAGTTTAGTGAGGGCATAGTTGGCAAAAATTAGACATCTTTGATAGTGTTCCTAGCAAGTGACACATATATTGGATAAATATGTAATAATTATCCCCCTTAATTACCATCACATATATACTTAAATAATTAATGTAGAGGAGGTTGATCTAATTGGTCTATCTAATAGTTTGTATATGGCATGAGGGAGGTGAGAGCCTTCCTTTATGTTTCATAATCTCTTGATGTCCTTTGTTCTTCTTTTTAGTGAGCCAAATGGGAATGTTAGTTCCTCACTGCTATTTCACCATGTTATCATCCTATTTTTTGTGGAATGTCAATGGGCTTAGATACTTTAGACATGGCAAATATCACAAAAATTACTATCGTAACCTCATACATCTATGGAAGAAGCACAATGTGTGAGATGGTGTTTGAAGGCTCAATTTTGTGGGATTGCTTAAAAAATATTTTATAGATTCCATTAGAAGAGTTTTTTGATTTGGTTTTGATGGTCCTAGGACCAAAGTTTAAGGCATAGGGTCTTCAATATTGAGTTAACTTTGAGGTGGTAGCATTCTTCATGTCAAATTTAATAGCACTAGTGTTATATTCTAAGGTAGTGGCAAATCTAGTTTCTTTCTAGATAAGGCCTAAACACCATGTGGTGTTGGTGAAAAATATTATGATGCATGACCTAAAACCCTACCCAAATTTTTCTTTATAGGAAAAAATGGTTTAGGTATGATCCATGTGTCAGCCTTTCAATATTTAGAAATGTGTTTAATGGTTCTTTTGAGTTTTGTGGAGGATCTGAGGAGAAAGGTTAGGTCATCAGGCTCTATGAAAGGATAATTATTATCCATGATGTCTATAGCTCAACTACAAAGTTTGATTCTATAAATCCATCAATGGCAGGCCAACTACCATGACAAGTCAAGAGTTAAAGCATTAAAAAAATTAGTGAAATTGGTTGCTCGTGATCAAGTAATAGGTCTACATTGGTTCAAAAAAAGACACAAAATTTGGAAGATACACTTGAAAAACCTAGTTCTTCCAATTCACTAGCTTTTGAAACTATTAGTAAAGTCCCACAGAAGTAACACAAGTCAAAAATCATGGGGGAAGTTGAAGAAAACATCTACAAGGGCAGGGAAATTATCTTTTTAGAAGATGTTGATAATGAGGTGTAGGCAAGCATTAATTTATGATGCTTTCTTAAGTTTTTTGTGTTTGTTTCTCTAGTTTTGTTGGTTCTCAATTGGTTTTGGCCTTTGTGGCTCTTGGCTTTTGGTGTTGGTTTGTTGTATTCCCCTAGTTTTCTTTGGGGTTATTGGTGGCCATTGTATGTCAGTGTTGTTTCAGTATTTTATGGTATAAAGTTTATACCTATGGTAGCTGGCTTTATGTATACCATTTTATTTGTCTAGGGGCCTAATAAAACCCTGTATCCAACAAAAAAATTATATTCAATATACTCTTAATTATAAAAGTATTATGTCATTAAATTAAGAGTATCACAAATATATATTTAGATGCATATACACTATTATATTTAATTCTTTGCCATATCATATAACATGTTTACTCATTCAATAGAATATGCATATCTCAATATGGTATACCTATTTTGAAATGAAAATCTATCAAATTTTTACAAGTATCACATATAAATTTATGCATATTCAAATACTCAACCATGTTACTAAATCTTAATTATTTTCTAGTATACATCAAAGATTAAAATCTAGTTTATACATCTGTGACTAAGTTCCAAAAAAAAATCACAATCCACACTAAATACTTGATATAACATACAATAAAAACCATACTTATCCCCCCCCCCCCCCCACACACACACATAGGTAGATTTTGTTATATATAAAGATATATTTCATAGGCACCCAATCTTATATTGACAAAACTAGCTATATGTAAACATAGATTAATATAAAGTGAGTATATATATTTATACTTCTTCAGACTTTAAGTGTTCAACCCATGTCCATTAAATATAAAGGTAATAACATAAATAAGGTTTACACAATAGTATTTATACTATATATTTTATCTATTTTATCATTTATATCAAAATGAAATATCAAGGTTATACTACAATGAATAAGCATTCACGTACAATCACTTCTTATGGTTTAAACACAATAAAAACATAGTGATATATGTAAGTGTAAGAACTGTAACATGAGCATGTCATATATGTACACATTGATAAATTCATATCTTCAAGCCATATATTAGAGACTTATAGGATATATGAATATATCCCTATATATTTATATAATTCTAGTTATCCCTAAATACAAGTTTCATAAATGAAATAAAACAAATTTGTGTTATATATGCCTAAATTTGTTCACTATAACCCTATGCACACAATCACACCCTATGTGGGTTTAATAAATTGACCCAATTTAAACATATGTACAAGCCAATATGTTATATGGAGAATGGTATAAATTAATACTAGTTTCAAAAGACTAAATTTAACTCTACAAACCTAGCCATCCCTAACATGGATTAGGGATATTAAAACTCGATTCAATAAAAAATTACATCCCAGTACACACAAACACACACACACACTCACACTTATATAATAAATAAATATACCTAGGGTTTAATATATAGGGTTTCCCAACATCTATGTGAAATTTATAACCTTTTACATAACTCAACTAAATTCTCATGTTTCTGATAACCCTTATAATATAGATAGAATTTATATATTATAATTCCATAATTTATATTTTCACAAAATTATGTAATATTTTCAAAGATAACCATTTCATACTAGGGTTTAAAAGACATATTCTTTACTTAGCTAATTAATTTTGGCAACATAATTTAAAATTCATAGTCATAGCTAGGGTTCATTGAGTCATATGCCTAGTTTTGTGGATGGCCGAGCCATCCAAAGTACTAGGTATATATCCCTACCTTTCAACACTTGAAAATAATAAAAATGAAAACCCTTAACCCTTAAAAATTTACTATAATTTATTGATTCAACTCATATAAAACAAAAACGAATTTAATCAACAATCAACCTAGTAAAGAAGTCATAGTTCTACCAAAACTAAATTGTCCCTTTCAAAAAATTACTTGAATTCCTTTTTCGTTATCTTTCTATCTACCATGTAGCCTATAGGATTTTCCTCCTCCCATCTTATTCTCCTCCATGCTATTTTCACACCAATATAACTACCCATCTCTCCACCAAATACCATGTCAATATTAATGAACTTAGTGAATAAATCTATGCATGAAACTAACTGTAGAATACTAGGAATGATTTCATGTTTTACTCTTATAAATCCTAAAATAAAAGAGATTGTTTTGTAAAATGGATCAAAGAGATTGATTTAACCCACAAAACCCTAAAAAATCTTAAAACTTCATATAATTCTTTAAATAATAATAATAATGATTTAAGTATTATGACATTGACTTAATACAAGATTATGCCAAAATGCATTATAAATATTATCACTACTAAACACAATGACCATGCTAAATCCAAATTAACCCTTACCTTTCATATATGTTCAATTTATTAATTATCTTACAAACAAAGTAATAGAGTCCATTCTACCATTATAGAAATGTATCATAAAAAAGACATTGATGTTTTTATAAATTTTCACACACATCAAAATACAGTATCAAGGAATACCAAAGATCCAAAGAACATGTTACGATAACATAATCACATGAATTAATCTAAGAGAGATGACACACAAGAATTTAATCTTTCTCATGTGAACACACAACTAGATTATAATATGGATACAAATAAGCATATTCAAATGCAACAAACACAATAACGACTAAACGCATACTAGAATGCATATAATAAAAAAATGATCATAACATATTATATTATTTGTGGTGTATGTGGATTCTTATTTTTCATTATGTCAACCCCAATGCCTCTATCTACACCACCCTCTTTGATGATGTTCTCCCTAAGTCATAGTCTGAGGGATAAATCTATCCTACATCCACCTCAAAATAGTAAAGTCAGCTTAAATCAATATAAAATCCATAATATACTACTATAATGAACTAAATAAACATGATCATCATGTACCCAACATACAACTATAACTAACTCAACAAGTTAAAGATCATGCAAATAAACAACATATAACTATCCATACATCATTATATAATATCTAGCTTAACCAAAATGATAATTATCCAAAAAATAACCATAAAATACACTAATTAGTAGGTTATTAATTCTAGATAGGAATTGGGATGTAACATGCTTCCCCCCTAAAGTTGGTCATCATCTCAATGACACTTATTCTTGTTAGAGGTACAATCACTAAGAGGGGGGTGAATAGGTGATGCAATATATTTAAAATTCAATTACAATACTTTAAAATCCTTATTCAATTACTAGAAACACTCATAGAATATACAATTCATTCATAAAAATGAATAATAGATAATATAAGATCATACACACATCACAAGATATATGTGGGAAACCCTTTTGGAGAATAAAACCCACTCTCAAGCCTACAAACACATGGACTATTTGTCCTATAAGGTATTACAAACATGAGACTAGTCAAGTCCTTCTAACCAAAATTTAGCGAAACACTTATTTCAAAAACAACACCTACCCCTAGGATGATCAAATCCTTCTGACCACCTGTTGGTCAAGTCCTTTTGATCTAATTTAGTGAAACACCTATTTCATAAGGAGCATTTTCCCCTAAGATGATCAAATCCTTCCAACCACCTATTGGTCAAGTGCTTCTAACCTAAATGTTGTGTACTTTCCCAACACCTATGAAATAAATATATCTTTGTCATTGATTACCTACCAAGATGATGGAGGTGCAATGTATATCATCTCTCTTTAACTCTTCACACTACACAATTCACACTCTGATCTGCCTCTTTAAACAACCACCAAGCTCACATAGACATCATCTATCCTTGCTCATCCTTAATATTCAAACCTATAAGAGCACTATTATTGACATTAGAATATGACCTATTGGTCATACACATAGTCATCAACCTGCTTTGCTCTACAACCCTCCATTGGGCACACACCCTTTCTTTTGCTCCATAACTCTCACATACACCTCTTCTCTCAGGTCTCATAAGTCTATTCCATAAAACCTAGAAACCATCAAATTTGGTTTCAAATTTTATAGAGTCTTCATGAATATTATCATCAAAACATTCCTTTTCAGATATAACACATACCTTCACCCTTAAGGCATCTAACATGGATCACCTTTAAGCACAAACCTCTTTCAAATATGCCTAAGTCAAAATTTAGGTCCTATGAAGACCCATTCACGTCTTTAACACTTATCCAATCAAAATAATATCATAGGAACACTTTCAAATATAGGGACCCATGCTAGAAAATATATAGGTCCTCCTAAAGTGATAACAACCATCACAACACCCTTATGCTAAATCTCAATTTTCTCAAACAACATTCTATGCACATAGCCATCATGAATGATGACAAAGTCACCTTCTAAGATTTTGATCATACTAAATATAATTGATCAAACCTTAATAATCCACATAAATGGCCCTTATTAATTATAAAACACTCTTTGATAGTTATCTCATCTCGAAACATTGAAAAAACATGAAGAACAACTCTATTACCCTTCTTAAGCTACATGCGGAGCATGAACAAACACACAATAAATTTTTTAGATTAATAAATTTGAATGTATAGACATTTAGACCTTAAAATGAATATTTAAAAATACATGTTGAAGTCCTCTACAACTTTTATTTTCACTACAACATCAAATTCTACATACATCAAAAGTTTATTGCCCAATGGTACACATTAAATAAAATATATTGATCCAATGGTATATGTAAAATTCAATATGTCAAAGGTTTCACATGTAGGTGAAAAGTATCATAAGCTCACTAGTCTTATAGAAGATCAATGGTGAGTGGTGGTTCATATTGACAAAGATAAATAGTGCGGGACAATCAAAGAGTCAACAATGCATGTGAGATTGCCAAGTGGCACAAAAACAAGGGAATATTAGTAAAGTGATTAGAAGTCATGTGAAGTTAAAAAGTGTTAAAATCTAGGGAGTTTTGAGCAATATCTAATGATGATCACTAAAATATAAAAACCTGGTCAATCCACAATGATCAATGGAGCGCATTTGTCCATAGTTGCTAGGAAGCATGAGATGAGGTTAAGGTGCTTGATGTTTAAGAATAAAGAAAATATAAATATAAATATAATTTTAAGTATATCTATGGTGCATATTTGATCAAAATATGTGAGGGCATGAGATGATGTCTAAGTGTTTGAAGTTTAGTAGTCTCTCAGTGACCATTGGAATTCAATTTTTTGAATTTGTGAGTTGGTATTCCCTCACAAATTCAAAAAATTGAATTCCAATGGTCACTGAGAGACTATTAAACTTCAAACACTTAGACATCATCTCATGCCCTCACATATTTTGATCAAATATGCACCATAGATATACTTAAAATTATATTTATATTTATATTTTCTTTATTCTTAAACATCAAGCACCTTAACCTCATCTCATGCTTCCTAGAAACTATGGACAAATGTGCTCCATTGATCATTGTGGATTAACCAGGTTTTTATCTTTTAGTGATCATCATTAGATATTGCTCAAAACTCCCTAGATTTTAACACTTTTTAACTTCACATGACTTCTAATCACTTTACTAATATTCCCTTGTGTTTGTGCCACTTGGCAATCTCACATGCATTGTTGACTCTTTGACTTGTCCTGCACTATTTATCTTTGTCAATATGAATCACCACTCACCATTGATCTTCTATCAGACTAGTGAGCTTATGACACTTTTCACCTACATGTGAAACCTTTGACATATTGAATTTTACATATACCATTGGATCAATATATTTTATTTAATGTGTACCATTGGATCTTCTAGTCTAATGATCTCATACTTCAATGTGATTTAAACTTGATGGTCTTTGGCCAATCATAGTCTACTATAGCAACTTTGAAGCTTTATAATTTGAGTTAGAAAACACTTAAGGACTCAAAATATTGAGGGTACATTTTTGACACTATAGACAACATCACCATGGAATTTTTTTCCCACTTTTTAATTTTAAAGTACCTGAAATAAATGCACAAACTTGTTGGATCATACATGTTTGCATAACATGCAGTGATGGTCTGGCTAAGTATGGGAACCTCTGCAATCTTCTTAGAAGGCCAAATTTAAACCTTAATAAAATTTAATACACTGAATAACATTACCTAAAAATTTGACCATAGAAACCTGGGACTAATGTGATCACACCTATATTACTAACTCCCCTTGACTCATCCATACATGGTAATGGTGATGTCAGCACACTGCCAACTTAGATTTTTATGTCACTAGACCCAAAATGTCTAGATGAAAGTTATGAACTACCAAATGAAATCCACTAGTGCACACAATAATTAAAATCATAAAATACTGTTAGGTTGTGGAGCTAAAAGCTTCAACTTGTTGTAGACAAAGAAAAGAAGGTTGCTGAAGACCCAGAAGCACCGGCGTCGGCAGCATGACCGACGTCGGTCATGATCAGTGTAGAAGGCAACCGGCATTGGCAAGGTGTCGACCGACGTCGGCAGCACCAGGCAAGCAGGGACTGATGTCGGTCGCCTGTGTGTTCCAGAACTGTTCATTGCATGAACAGTTAGTTTAGTGAATGGAGTGTTTGCATGTAAAGGCTATTTCGAGTCTTGAGCTGCATGGATAATTATAGTAAACTAAGAGTCTAAGTTATTGTTCAAGTTTGGGATCTATTTATAGACCCATTGGCATGTATTTTAATGTGTGTTAGTGAAGAGAATAAAGTGTGTGCTTCTCCTAGTTCCACTAATGAGCTAAAAAGGAAGGCAAGGAAGATCCTTCCATTGTAAGTATGGTCTATTGAAATGTAGGTTGTAGGTTCATGGGAGATATACTTGAAGTACTATAGAGTGCTTGGGTACTGGTAGGGTTATTATTGACTGGTTGGAGAGGTGAACACCGATTCTATGTGTGAGTTGGGTGTTGGGACCATTTTTGGTAGGAGAGTGTTTTGAAGAAGAATTACTATACACTTGAGGTGTGGGAAGCCTCTGTAAGGTGGAAGAGTGTGGCGGCTCTTTATTGTATTCTTTTCTATACAAATGTTAATACAAGATAATGTATTGTCTCTCATATTCTGTGATATTTGTGAATTCTAGTTACTTGTGCTTCTGGTTATTTCCGCATGTTTAATTGCTTAAGTTTGGTAATCATATTGTGCTCTTTCTAAGGAGCAAGATCCTAAAAAGTGGGATCAAAACAAGTGTGTTTGTTCTTGGATTCCCTGACAAATACCTATTATGGAACATTTTACATAGCATCAAGTCACCATACTCATCCCTAAACATCTTTAACCATGCCAAAACTGAAGATCAACCAAGCCTACTTCAAGAATACTAGAACAAGCACACTACACACTTTATATTGATACTTATAATATAAATACACTTTATCCACTCACCTAGACACTTCCATGACATCAGTGAAAAATCTCCAAAAATATTCCCCTTTGTCATTGATGTCAACATCCTTCATATTTTACAACTAATTTTGCCCATTAAACCTATTAATAATCTATAGACATCAACTCATAAGGAAAACAACTTTTCTAGTATAACCCAAAACTCTAGAATCTCAAAATAAACAAGGTCAACAAACCTCCTTCTGTTCAACCCCACTTTTGAAACTTATTGCACAAATTGAGACAACCATCACACACTTCTAGACCAAGATTTGAGCCTTAAAACCTTTGGGAACCTTGACTTCCTATACCATGTCTTTGACCTACAATAAGAAAGATAAACTTGAGAGCACACACAAACCTCCAAAAGGCACAAACATGATCATCAAGACACAAAACCACCTAGAACATATCTCAAATAAGTGCATAGACCTTTTTTAGCACCAAACTCTTATTGGCATTCCATAAATCTCATTATTCCACCTAAAAAAACTCATTCTGATCTTACAAACATGCATACATAATAAAAACACCTTATGACATCACTCTGACCTCATCAAATCACTTCTCCCATTTTGACACACCAAATTCAATAAGAAACACTCATCTCTTACCTTCTAGGACCTTATAAAGCACACCACAACAACACTTGCTTCTCAACTAAAAGGAGTCTCTTAAGAATCATAGATAGAGACCTCCTCTATACCACAATTCTCTTAAAACAAAGTGAAGCTAGGAGTGGCCCACATCTAGTTAGTAACCACTAGAATCCTTTTATAGCTATAAGACTTCTTCCTCTTGTTCTCCTTAGTCTAAATTTTGAGAACTTGTTCCCTTTATACATCACTCACTTTCTCTTATATGATAGGGTATACAACATTTGGAGCAACTATAAAATCTTGACATACCTTGATCACTAAAGTATCTTCTTTGTATTTAAAAACATCACCTTTAGACCTTGACAACATAGGAACCAAGCTTGAAACTTGCTCACACATAATAGGTTTCTCATTAGCATCCAAACTCTCCTCAGAACTAGCCTTAACTAGAACCTTGAGCTTGGTCTCTTCATTCACAACATGAGTAGACAATGAGAGATCTTAACACTCTTCAACTTTTGTATAATTCTCCACTATATAAAATATATTACTTGGATATATAGACTCATCATGACTCATACTTACCACCTTTGGTTTATATGAGTTTACTTGCCTTATTTCTTGCACTCTAGGAGCCTGATTAACCTATTCTATCTTGTAGGCTTTTTCTTACAAAATATATAAATGTGACCTTTCTATTGATAGTTGAAGCACACTATAACTTTTTCAAGGAACTTATTTTGCCTTTCTTGATTAGAAAAAAAATATAAATATGTACATTCTTTTGATAATTGAAATAAACTACTCCTTTTGAAGAAGACTCACCTTTTGACTGATGACCCCCATCATAGTTCCATGCAAACTTATTTCCAACAAGTCTCTTGTATTCTCTAGCTCTATGCCCAAATTGATTACATGTGTAACATTAACCTTTGAAAATTGCATACCTCATGGAATTTTGTTGTCTGATATGATTTGTCTTCATTCTATTAGCGTATTCATTCCTTGACTAATTATTGACCTTCAAGGTCTGATTTACATTAGTCTTCATCTTGTCTTGAGTTGAATTTTATAATTCTTATTAATATCCGAGACCCGTTCTATCACTTGAATGCTTTTAACCACTTAGAATATTATCTAGGTCACTTGAGCTCTTTTTAAAACTCATGACTTCATCTTAATAGATGTCTTCTCCAACTCAGCTTTTAATGACTCATTTTCAATTACATACCTTGAACATTCATCTTATTTAGCTTTCAAGTTTTTAAATAGTATTTCCAATTAACAACTAAGATGCTTGACTATATATTCATACTCCTTGTTGTCTTCTTTCATTCTTTCCTCAATTTCTCTTCATAGTCCTTGATTTGAGACTTCATCTTGTTAATCTTTAGTTCTTCAAGGTCATTCCTCAATTTAGTCTCACAATCCACCTCATTTTTATTATCATTTAAATCACTCCAAGTATATTCCTTTTGATATGAGCAACTTCCTTCCTTAGCCATGAAGAGATATTCATATTCAATAGGACCATCATCTTCATGATCATACTCTGAGTCATTGTCTTCACTCTCATTTGATGAGTTGAAATCTTCTTTGGTGTAGAGACTCTTCTTATCCTTGAAGTACTTCTTCTTACTATCAAACCTTTTGAAATCCTTCTTACTTTTATTAGACCTAAATGATTTCTTTCCATCATCATAACCTTAAACATTCTCTTCATCATCATTATTATTATGCTTATGAGGGCAATTATTAGCAAAATTTCCTACTTCTCCATAATTAAATAATTTTAAGGGTAGTTTACCCTTACACTTGCCTAAACCTATTTTTAATTTCCTTGTAAATAAAGAAATTAGTTTATCTTCATCAATATCAGATATGTCATCCTCTTTGAGTTTATTACCTTGAAACTTCTTCTTTGGCTTCATTTCTATCTTAAATATTGCTTATTTCTTTGGTGGTATATCATCATTTTCTCTCATCTCATAGGAACTAAGGATGCCATGTAATTCATCCATCTTCAACTTCGTAAGATCAGGACTTTATTCTACAACAAATAATTTTGAATCAAACTTGAGAGAGAGAGAGACTTTAATACCTTTTGAACTACAATAGCTTCTTCAAGATTCTCTCCAAGACCTATGATGTTATTCACAATCTCATCAACTCTCTGTAAAAAGGATACCTCATAATCTTATTCCTTCATCTTAAGACTCTCAAATTCTCTTTGTGAGTCTGCATCTTTACAAAATTAATTGTTGAATCTCCTTCATAAATAGTATTCAATTTATCCCATGTTTCCTTGGTAGATATGCAATGGATTGCTTTAGCGTAATCAATCTCTAAGATATCACAAGTGATATCATTCATTGCCTTAGAATTATTCTCAAACAAATTCTTATTTGTAACCCTAGATGGAGGAATAGTAAGTGTATAATAACCATCCAAAATAGATTGCCAAGTTTCAAACCCTATGGACATGATGTAGGTACTCATACTCACACTCCAAAAAGCTTAATTGGATTCATTAAACATCGGTGATTTCTTAGTGGAAAAACTTCCTTGAATTTGATGTCTACCCATATTGTACCTTGGATATCCTTTAAACTATCAAGCCTTTAAAAAAGGACCTAGCTCTGATATTAATTGTTATAGGTACAATCACTGAGAGGGGGGGCTAAATCAGTGATGCACGATATTTCAACTTCAATTACAATCCTTTCAAATCCTTATTTAGTTACCAAAAGCATTCATAGAATATATAATTCATTCATAATAATGAATAATAGATAATGCAAGATCATACACATAACACAAGATCTATGTAGGAAACCCTCTTGGGGAATAAAACCCACTCTCAAGCCTATAAACACATGGACTACTTGTCCTATAAGGTATTAAAAACATGAGATTGGTCAAGTTCTTCTAACCAAAATTTAGTGAAACATCTATTTCACAATGATCACCTACCCCTAAGATGATCAAGTCCTTCTAACCACCTATTGGTCAAGTCCTTCTGACTAGCTTTAGTGAAACACATGTTTCACAAGAAGCACCTACCCCTAAGATGATCAAGTCCTTTTGACCACCCATTGGTCAATTCCTTCTTAACTAGACATTGAGCACCCTCCTAAAACCTATGAAATGAACATTTCCTAATCACTAATTTCCTACCATTCTGATGGAGATATAATGTATATCAAATCTACACAATCCACACTCTTATTTTCCTCTCAAATTAACCACTAATCTCACATAGACATCATCTCTCCTTCAATCATGCTCAATCTTCAAACCTATAAGAACACTATTCTTGACATAAAAAATATGACCTAAAGGTCATACACATATTCATCAACCTTCTCTACTATATAACCCATCCACTAGGCACACACCCTTTCTTTATCTCCACAACTCTCACATACACCTCTTTTCTCAAGTCTCACAAGTCTATTCCACAAAACCTATAAACCATCACATTTGGTTTCACATTTTATAGAGTCTTCATGATTATTATGATCACAAACTTCATTTTCAGCCACAACACATGTCTTCACCCTTAAGGCATCTAAGATGGGTCACCTTTAAGCACAACCCTCTTTCAAATAGGAATAAGTCACCTTTTAGGTCCTATGAAGGCCTATTCACCTCTTTGACACTTCTCCAAGAAAACTAAGAGCATAGGAACACTTTAAAATACATGTACCCATGCCACACAATCTATAGGTCCTCCTAAAGTGATAAAAACCATCACAACACCCTTATACTAAAGCTTAATTTACTCAAACAATAGTTTATGCACATAGACACCATGAACAAACACAAAGTCACCTTCTAAGCCTTTGATCATACATAATATGATTGATCAAACCTTCATAATCCACACATATGGTCCTCATGCAGTATACAACACTCTTTGATAGTTATCTCATCTCAAAACATTGAAATACCATCAATAACGACTATATTACCCTTCTTGGGTTGCTTGTAGAGCATGAACAAACACATAGTCAACTTTAAAGCTGAATAAATTTGACTACAAAAAACTTTAAACATTCAAATGAATATTTATAGATGATGTTTGATGTCTTATACAACTTTTATTTTTTTTTTTAACATTAAATTCAACATAGATAAAAATTTATAGCAAAAAAACTACAGACTGGTCTTCCCTCACAAATTCAAATATTTGAATTCCAACAGTGATTGAGCAACTGTTAAACTTCAAACACTTAGCCATCATCTCATGTCCTCACATATTTTTATAAAATATGCACCATTGATATCCTTAAAAGTATCTTAATCTTTATCTTTGATTTACTATTATACTTCAAGTACCTTAACCTCATCTCATGCTTCCTAGCAACTATGGACAAACATGCTCTATCAATCTATGCAGATTAACTAGGTCTTTATCTTATAGTGCACACCATTATATCTTTCTTAGAACTCCATAGATTATGAAACTTGGTACCCTCACATGAATTATTATACCTTATTTATAGTCCTTTATGCTTGTGCCACTTGGTAATCTCATTTTTATTGTTTACTCTTTGACTTGTCCCATATTGTTGATCTTCGTTAGTATGAACTACCTCTCACCATTGATATTTTATCAAATTGGTGAGATTATGACACTTGTGATCTACACGTGCAAACTTTGACATATTGAATTTTACATACACTAAAATATCAATATATATGATTTAATGTGCATGGTTTCATATTTTAGACCAATGACCTCATACTTTAATGTGATTTTAACTTGATGGTCTTTGGCCCATTATAGTCTGCTAGAAAAACTTTGAAGTTTATAACTTGAGCTAGAAAACACTTCAAGAATCCATATCTAAAGGGTAGATTTTTGAAACTATAGACAACATCACCATGAAAAAAAATCCCACTTTTTAATTTAAAATTACCTACAATAAATTCACAAACTTGCTGGATCATACATGTCTATATAATGTGTAGTGATGGTCTAGTTAAGTATGAGAACCTCTGCAAACTACCTAGAAGGCCAAATTTAAACCTTAATAAATTTTGTTTCACTCAATAACATGAATTTAAAATTGGACCATATAAATTTTGGACTAATTTTATCACACCCATATTACCAACTCCCCTTGACTCATCCATACATGGTGATGGTGATGTCAGTAAATTGCCGACTCAAATTTTTCTACCACTATACCCACAATGTCTAGATGAAAACTATGAACTACCAGATGAAACCCAATAGTGAACACAAGAATTAAAATCATATAATACCTCTTATGGTACCTCTTACACAACATCAAATCACCATACTCATATCAAAAAATCCTTAACCATGCCAAAATTGAAGATCAACCAAGCCTACTTCAAGCATACTAGAAAAAGCACACTACACACTTCATCATAAATAATTAGAATATAAATATGATTCATTAACTCATATAGACACCTATATGACACCATTTAAAAATCTCCAACAATCTCCCCCTTTATCATTGATGTCAACACCCTTCATATAGCTCACCTTCTTTCTCTCTCTTTCAAGCATTCTCATAATAAAAACCTTCTCCTTGTCTGACACAATAAAAAAAGTGGGAAAAATTTGATCTCAAGGACTTTAAAATACCACAAATTAGAGAAAAATACATTATAAATATGATAAAAACTCCCCTTACCTTGAGCCTATCTCTTCTTTGTCTTGACATCTTTCTCTTACTACATGTAGATACTCTATTTAACCAAGCACTATAACCAATGAATAAAGAACACAAAAAAGCACTAAAATATGATTGAAGTCACAAATAAACATATAATAGGGAATCCCCATAGGATGTCTAATCCATTTCACCTCTTGATCATATTCAGATTTCCACACATTATGAAGAAACACCACACAGGCTTACTAGCCTTCTCTCTCAAACCACCTCAAGGACCACCAATAGTTTTTAATTCCATTCATAAAATGGGAAACATTCTCTAAATAAACCTAATAAATCACCTTGAAACAATAATGCCTTGATATTTTGGATAAATTGAAAGAAAAACATCAAATCTTCACACTAGGCTTGTCTAGATTCCTTGTAGCCCTACCTAGAACTTGTAGAGCCCACAAACTTTAGTAGACATATTTTCAATACATAAAATTTCATATCTAGATCAATCTAATATTCCCCCTTATGCACACTAATTTTCATCACCTAGATCCTCTTCTATAACATACTTCCTTCACAAATCTACTAGCTAATTAGGCCTCCATTTTGACAAAAACTTGAATAATTTGAAAACACAAACCTAAAATATATTTGAAGCATGATTTAACAACCCATTTATCCCTTTAAACCTATTAATAATATTGATACCTCAGATCATAACGTAAACCACTTTTATAGTATAGCCCAAAACTTTAGAATCTCAAAACAAATAAGGTTAAAAACCTCCTTCTGGTCAATGCCCATTTCTAAAACTTCTTTCACATCTAGAGACAAAAATCACACACTTTTGGACCAATATTTTATCCTTAAAAACTTTTCAAACCTTGACTTATTATACCATGGCTTTGATCTACGATAATAAAGATAAACCTGGGAGCACATAAAAACCTATAAAAGGCACAAAGACCACCTAAAACACATAACAAAGAAGTGAACATAACTTTATAATCACCAAACTCTTCTTGAAATTCCATAAATATCATTATGCTACCTAAAAACATTCATTTTGATCTTGCAAACACTACATACAAAGTAAAAATACCTTATGACATCACTCTATCCTCATCAAATCACTTCTCCCAACTTGACACACCAACTTCAATTGGAAACACTCATCTCTTACCTTTTAGGACCTTAATAAGACCATAAAAACACTTGCTTCTCCACTAAAATAAGTCTCTTAAGAAGCATAGATAGAGACCTCTTATATACCATAATTCTCTTAAAACAAAGTGAACCTAGGAGTTACCCACATCTCCTTAGTAGCCACTGGAATCCTTTTATAGCTATAATAATTCCTGCTCTTTTTCTCCTTAGTCTAAATTTTGAAAAATTGTTCCTTTTCTACTTCACTCACTATCTCTTCTATGATAGGATATATAACATTTGGATCAACTATGAAATCTTGACATACCTTTATCATCGAAATAGCTTCTTTGCATTGAAAAACATCACCTTTAGACCTTGAAAACATAGGAACCAAGCTTAAAACTTACTCAAACACAATAGGTTTCTCATTATCATTCAAACACTCCTCAAAACTAGCCTCAACCAAAACCTTGGTCTTCTCCTTGAGCTTGGTCTCTTCATTCAAAACATGAGAAGATAATGAGAGATCTTGGCACTCTTCAACTTATATATCATTCTCCACCAAAGCAAATAGATTACTTGGGTCTAAAAACTCATCATGACTCATACTTACCACCTTTAGTTTCCTTGAGTTAACTTTCCTTCCTTTTTTCACTCTAGGACACTGATTAAACCTATTCTATCTTATAGGCATTTGCTTATAGATTCTAGAAATGTGACCTTTTAGTTAATAGTTAAAACACACTATACTTTTTTTAAGGATATTATCCTACCTTTCTTGATTAGAACAAAATATTGAAATATTTCCATTCTTTTTACAATTTAAAAAAAAATCTCCTTTTGAAGAAGACTCACCTTTTGACTGATGACCCCTATCATAGTTCCATGAAAACTCATTTCTAATAGGTCTCTTGCATTCTCTAGCTACATGCCCAAACTAATTACATGTTTAATAGTAACCATTGAAATTTGCATACCTCATGGAATTTGGTTATCTAATCTTATTTGTCTTCATTTTACCATCTTCTTCATTCATTGTCTAATTATTGACCTTTAAGGTTTGATTTACATTAGTCTTCATCTTGTCTTGAGTTGCATTTTCTGGTTCTTCATAT
This sequence comes from Torreya grandis, assembly GCA_037957365.1. Taxonomy (NCBI): domain Eukaryota; kingdom Viridiplantae; phylum Streptophyta; class Pinopsida; order Cupressales; family Taxaceae; genus Torreya; species Torreya grandis. The sequence goes on from JARHVA010001923.1 coordinate 1,592,259, forward strand.
CCAAGGCCAGTTCTATTACTTACATGCTTTTGACCACTCATAATATTGTTTAGATCACTTTAGATCTTTTAAAATATCACAAATGACTTCATCTTACTAAATGTCTTCTCTAAATCAGCTTTTAATGACTCATCTTCAATATTACATACCTTAAACAATCATCTTCTTTAGATTTTAGGCTTATAGAGAATATTTCCAATTGTAAATTGAGATGATTGAATATATCTTCATGATCCTTGGTGTCTTCATTAATTATTTCCTCAAATACACTAAATTGATCTTCACAGTCCTTGATTTGAGACTTCAACTTCTTATTAATATTCTTCTCAATCTTTAGTTCTTCAAAAACATTCATCAATTCAGACTCACATTCCACCTCATCTTTATCATCATCTAAATCACTCCAAGTAGAGTACTTTTTATATGAGAAAATTCCTTCCTCATTCATGAAGAGATCTTCATCCTCAACATGACCATCATCTTCATGATCATACTTTGAGTCACTGTCTTCACTCTCATCTGATGAGCTACAATATTTTTTAGTGTAGAGACTCTTCTTATCCTTGAAGTATTTATTCTTGTTGTCAAACCTTTAGAAAACCTTCTTGATTTTATCAAACCTAAATGATCTCTTTCCATCATCATGACCTTGATTGTGCTCTTCATCATAATTCTTCTTATGCTTATAAGGGCACTTGTTATTAAAATGTCCTACTTCTCCATAATTGAAACATTTGAAGGGTAGTTTACCTTTATACTTACCTAAACCTATTTTTAGTTTCCTTGTAAACAAATCAATTATTTCATCTTCATCAATATTAGATATGCCATCTTCCTTAAGTTTATTAACTTGGAAGTTCTTTGGCTTCATTTATATCTTGAATTTTACTTCTTTAGTGGTATATCATCATTTACTCTCATCTCATAGGCAATAAAGATGCCATGCAATTCATCCATCTTCAACTGAGTAAGATCATGACTTTCTTATACAACAAATAATTTTGAATCAAACTTGAGAGAGAGATACCTTAATACCTTTTGAAATATAGTAGCTTCTTAAAGATTCTCTCCAAGACCTCTGATGATGCTCATAATCTCATCAGCTTTATACAAAAAGGATGCCACAGAATCTTCTTCCTTCATCTTAAAACTCTTAAATTATCTTCAATGAGTCTATAAATTTTAGAACTTAGACTTTTAATATCCTTCATAAATATTCTTCAATTTATCCCACATTTCCTTAGAAGATATACAATAGATTACCTTGGTGTATTTAGTCTCTAAAAGACCATAAGTGATAGCATTCATTTAATTATAAATGTTCTAAAATAACTTCTTATTTATAACACCATATGGAGGAATAGTAGGTATATAATAACCATCCACAACATATTTTCAAGTGTTAAACCTTATTTATATGATTTAATCCCTCATCCTCACACTCAAAAAATCATAATTGGTTCCATTTAACATTGATGCTTGCTTAGTGTAAAAACCTCCTTACATTTGATGGCTACCCATATTGTACCTTAGATCTCCTTTAAGTTATCAAGCCTTTAACAAAGGACCTAGATCTATACCAATTTTTAAAGGTATAATCACTAAGAGGGGAGGGTAAATTAGTGATGCAAGATATTTCAACTTCAATTCCAATCCTTATTCAATTACTACAAGAATTTATAGAATATGCAAGTCATTCATAAAAATGAACAATAAATAATGCAAGATCATATACATAACACATGATCTATGTGGGAAACCCTATTGGGGAATAAAACCCACTCTCAAGCCTACAAACACATGGAATACATGTCTTATAAGGTATTACAAACATGAGACTAGTCTAGTCTTACTAACTATAATTTAGTGAAATACTTGTTTCATAAGGAGTACCTATCCATAGGGTGATCAAGTCCTTCTGAGCACCTATTGGTCAATTCCTTCTGACTAGTTTTAGTGAAACACCTATTTCACAAGGAACACCTTCCCCTAAGACGATCAATTCCTTTTGACCACCTATTGGTCAAGTCCTTTTGACTTAGATTTGAGTACCCTCCCAACACCTATGAAATGAACATCTCCTAGTCACTAATTACCTACCAATATAATGGAGATACAGTGTATATAAAATCTTTTCAAATCTACACACTACACATTCCACACTCTAATTTACCTCTTAAATCAACCACCAAGATCACACAAACATCATCTATCCTTCACTCATCCTCAATATTCAAACCTATAAGAGCTCTATTCTTGATACCATAAATTTGACCTATAGGTCATAAACATAGTCATCAACTTAGTTTGATCTACAACATATCCACTTGTTATACACCCTTTCTTTTACTCCATAACTCTCACATATACCTCTTATCTCAGGTCTCACAAGTCTATTCCACAAAACCTAGAAACCATCACATTTGGTTTCACCTTTTATAGAGTCTTCATGATTATTAAAATCACAACCTTACTTGTCAACCAAAACACATTCCTTCACCCTTAATCCATCTAACATGGATCACCTTTAATCACAACCCTCTTTCAAATATGCCTAAGTCACCTTTTAGGTCCTATGAAGACCCATTCACCTCTTTGACACTTCTCTGAGCAAACTAAGAGCATATGAACACTTTAAAATAATGTACCCATGCCACATAATCTATATGTCCTTGTTAAGTGATAATAACCATCATAACACTCTTTTTATAAAGATTAATTATCTCAAATAACATTCTATGCACATAACCACCATGACTGAACAAAATATCACCTTCTAAACCTTTGATCATATTGAATATGATTGATCAAACCTTTATGATCCACATATATGGTCTTAATGTAGTATACAACACTCATTGAAATTTATCTCATCTTGAAACATCAAAATACCATCAAGAACAACTATATTACCCTTCTTGAGTTACTTGTAGAGTATGAATGAACACACAGTTAACTTTGGAGTTCAATAAATTTGAATGTATGAACATGTAGACCTTAAAATTAATATTTATAGATTTTATTGAAGTCCTCTAAAACTTTTATTTTTACTATAACATCAAATTCTACATAGATCAAACATTATAACACAAAAACTATAGACTAGTCTTCCCTCAAAAATTTGAATATTTGAATTACAACAGTCACTAAACAACTCTTAAACTTTGAACACTTAGCCATCATCTCATGTAGTCACGTATTTTGATCAAATATGCACCATTAATATCCTTATAATTATCTCAATATTTATATTTTATTTACTATTAAACATTGATCACCTTAACCTCATCATGTGCTTCCTAGCAACTATAGATAAACATGATCCATCGATCTTTATGGATTAACTAGTTCTTTATCTTGCAGTGTTCACCATTAAATAAAACTCATAACTCTTGAGATTATAACACTTGGCACCCTTGCATACCTTTTTATAAATTTACTAATAGTCCCTTATTTTTTAGCTACTTGATAGTCTCATGTGCATTGTTAACTCTTTGACTTATCATGTACTAATGATCTTCATCAATATGAACCATCACCCACCATTGATCTTCTATCAAACTAGTGATCTTATGACACTTGTCATCTGCATGTAAAACCTTTGACATATTTAATTTTACATGCACCATTAGATCAATATCTATGATTTAACATGTACTATTGGATCCTCTAGACTTCAATGCGATTTAAACTATATGGTCTCTAGCCCATCATAGTCTACTAGAGTAACTTTGAATATTTATAACTTGAGCTATAATATATTTCAAGACTCTAAATCTCTAGGGTACATTTTTGACACTATATAAAACATCACCATGAAAAAATTTACCCACTATTTAATTGTAAATTACCTATAATAAATGCACAAACTTTTTGGATCATACATGTCTGCATGACATGTAGTGATGATCTGGCTAAGTATGGGAACCTCTATAATCTTCCTAGAAGACCAATTTTAAACCTTAATAACTTTTAATGCACTCAATCACATGACCTAAAATTTATACCATATAAAATTGGGACTAATGTGATCACATCCATATTACCAACTCCCCCTGACTCATTGATACATGGTAATGGTGATGTTAGCAAACTACTGACTTAGATTTTTAACCACTAGACCCAAGATGTCTAGATGAAAAATATGAACTACCAGATGAAATCCACCATACTAAACAACCTCTTATATGAAAAATATGAAATACCTCTTATAGGACCTATTAAACAACCTCAAATCACCATACTAATCCCTAAGCATCCTTAATCATGCCAAAATTGAATATCAACCAAGCTTACTTCAATCATAATAGAACAAACACACTACACACTTTGTCATTAATACATAGACTATCAAGACACTTCATACACTCACCTAGACACATCTATGACATCACTGATAACTCTCCAATAATTTCAACATAAGTTTTTAAATTAAACATTATTCAATAAAAAATTAATTAATATTCAACAATATATTAAGTAAATAAATATGGAGACAACCTATAAAAATCATCATAGTCCTCCCAAGTGGCACTATCTTCATAATATGGGTCCCACAAGACCTTGTATTATGAAACTTCTATATTAAATAAATTGAATTTGTGAGTATCAATTATTCTAATTGGTTCTATTGTGATCACCTCAGGATCCAAAATGTGTAAAGCATTCCAATATAATACATGAGAAGGATCAACAACATACTTTTTAAGATAGGAAACATGGAAAAAATTATGAAAAAGAGATACAAATAGTGGTAAATTATTCATATACACTTTAGTATTGATCACTTACAAAACCTCAAAGGGTCCCACATATCTTGGTGAAAGCTTCACCAATTTCCCAAACTTAATTGAGATTTTTTGAGGCTTAACTCATAGAAATACTTTATCACCAATAGAAAACTACCTTGTTATTCTTTTCATATCAACATATATTTTTTGTATATCATTGGCCTCATCCAAACATTACCTAATTTTCATAAGTTGGTCTTCCATTTCCATAAGCATTTTAGGGCCAAGAACTACTTTGTCTTCCAATGTATCCCAACTGATTGGTGTTCTACACCTCCTTCCATATAATACCTCAAGTGAAGCCATTTCTAATGTTGATTGGTATGAGTTATTTTAGTTAAACTAAACCAATTGAAGGTACTCCTCTCACTTATATTTATGATCCATGCAATACATTTGAAGTAGATATTCTTAAACTTGGTTAACTCTATCTATTTATCCATCTATTTATGAGTGATTTGAAGTATTAATATTAAACTACATGCCCAGAGCTAAATTTAAAGTCAACAAAAATATAGAAGTAATTCTTGGATCTCTATTAAAAATTATCTTTTTTAGAAATATATGCAATTGGTACACCTTTTTTATGAATCTCTTTGCAAGCATAGGTGCATAATCTAATAAATTACTTGGTATGAAGTGAGCTACCTTAGCTAGTTTGTCAACTACCACTAAGATCATATTATTGTGGTTCCATGATAACAAAAAACCTTGGACAAAGTCTATGCTAATCACATGCCACTTTCATTATGGTATATCATGAGGATATAACAATTCTATCATATGCACATGCTTAGCATTCACAAAATGACATTATAAACAATGAGATACAAAATCCACTGCATCATTTTTAATCCCTCTATAAATAAAGACTTCTTAGCTTAGCCATGAGCTTATTTACTCCAGGATGTCCTAAATAAGGGGTATTATGTAATTATTTTAGTATTTTTCTTCTCAAATTATTTTATTAGGCACATACATCCTACCATTATACCTCAAAGCACCATCACTTTCCAACTTGACTCCTTTAAACATGGGATTCTGAGCATCATATGATAATGTTTTCTTAACCTGATCATAGAATTCATCACTAGGGAATAATTTAAATACTTGATCATGGAAAGTACTCTTTATAGTATCCAAGGCTTCTATATACCTTTTATGACTTAGGGCATCTAAAACTCTATTCTCTTTGCCCTTGATATAGTTAATATAAAAATTATAATAAGATAAGAATTTTAACCAATGTCTCTAATGTGAATTTAGTTATGATGGGTTAAAGATATACTTAAGTCCCAAGTTTTTATTATTGAGTTCAAATGGTTTCCCCAATATATAATGCCTCTAAACTTACAAGGCATGCACTATTGTAACAAGTTCCAAATCGCAAGGGGAAATATTCACCTCATAAAGCTCAAGTTTTTTGGACTCATATGCTATAAATAAACCATCTTTCATAATAACTCCCATAAGTCAATCCCTATATGCATTTATGATTGATAAAACTAACCATTATCATTGAGAACTCTTAGTACAAGTGTCAAAGTAACCTCCTTTTCAATTCTTAAAAGGCATTTTTCATAGTTATCTAACCAAACAAAACTTTGATTCTTCCACTAAAGAGAGGTGATTGGGTTGGATATCTTTAAAAAATTTGGAACAAATTTCATGTAATAACCTACTAATCACATAAAAATTCTCACCTCATGCATATTTTAGGTACTGGCCATTCTATTATTGCTCTTATCTTCATTAGATCAACTAAAATTATATTTGTGCAGATAATGTGTTCCAAATATTTCACTTTTAGTTAGAAAAATGCACATTTGGATAGCTTACCATATAGTTTGTGCTTCCACAACTACAAAAAACTAGTTCTAGATGTTGAATATGTTCTTCCTCATTATTAGAATATATGAGGATATCATTCAAAAAAAACTAACATGAAGTGGTCTAGATAATCCTTGAGCACACTATTCATGAGATTCATAAATGATGTTAGAGCATTTTTTAACCCAAAAGGCAACACTTTAAATTTTTAGTGCCCATACCGAGTTCTAATAATATCCTCATCTTAGATTCTCAGGTAATGATACCCTACTCAAATATCAGTCTTGGAGAAAATTATTGTCCCTCACATTTGATTAAAGAGATCATCAATATGAGGTAATGAATACCTATTCTTGATTGTTTCCTTGTTTAACATCTTCTAATCAATACATAGGGGAAGAGTAACATCCTTATTCTTAACAAAAACCACTGGTGCAACCCATGATGACACCTTTGGTTAAATAAACACTTTCAATAACAAATCTTGAAGTTTATCCTTAAAATCAACCAATTCTATAGTTATCATCCTATCAGTTACCTTGGATTGTAGTTCAAATCTAGTTATTATGTCAATCAAGAAATCAAACTCATGTTTGGGTGGTTATCCTAAAAATTCTTTTAGAAACACATCCTAAAATTTCGTATAATCCTCAATGGATGGTTCTTTAGGTTCCTCCATATCATTTATTCTAACAATAAATGCCTGAGATACTTTTCTCTAAGCCATATTAAGTTGAATTGCATAAATTTTCCTAAGTTTCAAGTCTCTTTTCTCACCTTCAAGTTGTGTCTGATTTCTAAAATCATCTTTACACTCTACCTTCTTCATATAATAATCAACCTTAGATTTATGACGTTCAATTTAATTAAATCCTAGGATCACATCATACGACCCTAGTGGCATAACATATAGATATACTATTGTATTGAATTTATATAACCTAATCTCTTCTTCCATTATACACCTATCAAACTTAACCTTTGATTCATTCCCATACTGTACTGACCATGTGTTTTTTATAACCCTAGCTTTTCTATACAACTTATTAAGCATTCTAGGAGCCAAAAAAAAATAGTATCCATAGTGTTAATCAAAATTAAAATTGGATGATCAAATAAAATAGTTTTTATTTCAATAGGTGAGGCTTAGAACTCATCTTGATAATTGTTAATAGTTGCATGAATCCTTTGCTAAAAAGTTCCTTATTGCAAAAGAGAACCATTATTCTTTCCATCTGATTTCCCTTGAGTACACTCTCTAGCGTAATGATCACCTTTGTATATGAAGCATCCACCAGGTAGTCCTTTCCTATCTAACTATTTTTTTCCCTTAAAACCATTTCTAAGTTTCACATTCCCTAAGCTATTGTTGAACTTAGCATTCTAGATTTGAAACTAGTTCTTGGAGTCTCCATTTTGCTTCCACTTCTTATTTTTGAAAGTTGTTTTAGGACATCTAAACTTCTTCTTGAATTTATCTTTGACCTGAGCAAGAGATTTCATTTTTTATTCTTACTTATCTACCTTCTCAAATACCTAATCCATGATATATGGCCCATGCACATCCACCTCACAACCAATTTGGGGTTTTAATCCAATAATGAACATATTGATTCAAAACCTCTCATTCACCTAATATTGAGGGACATACTTTAGGATCTTAGTGAATTACTCCCAATATTAATTCATAGATAGGAATCCTTTCTTAAGGTTATAAAGATCCATTAGCTTATGATTAAAATATAGTTAAGGAAGCCACCATGACCTAAACGATGTCATGAGCTACTCCCAAGTGGTGGTGGTGGTAGAATCAAGGTTCATATCAAGTCTATTATTTTCCTACTAATTTATTGCTTATATATAAATATGATAATGTCCCCCAACCACTTTAGTGACTTTAGAGTAATTTTGGATCTTGAAATACTTTTCCATATATATTATCCACTCTTCAGCTTCATCTATCAAAATAGTTCCATTACACTTGGGTGGATTCACCTTTTTCATATCCCATGCCAACTCTACATCTACTTGATCTCTCACATATTATGGCACTTCATCATGCCTCTACTCTTGAGGATTTTCCTACTCAATAAGCCCTTCAAGTTCTTCCTAAACATTATCCTCAACATGCCCATGCACTTCCTATTATAAGGCCATGATTTGGTCCCTAGTTTCATGCATGGTTGTGAGGATCTAATCCAACTTTGTATCTTGCTCAATGGTGAATTTATTTGGATCCACTAGAGGTTGGTGTTTTAAGTAACCTCACCTCTAGGCCCATTGTGCAATATTATTATTCATAATTAACAAGAGAATAAATTTACATTAGTCAACTCATTAAGTCCTAGAGTTTGAGCCTTAACTCTGATACCAAAATGTAAGAACCCCACTAGGTTTTACTATAATAAGGTATTTTTTAAAAACATTTACATAAATTCAATTTATAGAATTCCATTATACTAAAAACATAGGTACTGATCTTTAACTAAATACATTAATTTAAGCTAATCAAATAACAAGGTCAAGAGCTCATCTATTTAGTTATTGATCATAAGATCAAGTACAATGCTAGATATATAAATGAATACTACATTTATTTCATATAAGTATATTTAAAAATTTAGCCACAACTAATATAATATTACAGCCAATTTATGTAATGGTACATATGAATAAATAGTACAATTTTAACATAAAACATGTCATAATAATAATGTACATTGATACAATTCTCCATAGAGCATGCGAGTCTTAATGAGATCAAATATCTATAAGTAATTATGAGTGTAGTCACTAGTGAAGTATTGTTGAGAGGAGGGAAATATTATTCAAATGATTTTCCACGCCAACCACAGACCATTAATCCCACACACAATCTCCCAACTAGGGAATGGCCCTCCCTTCATGGATGGGAAGATAACAATAGTGCAGGAATTAAAAGTGACAACTAGAACTCATGTAATGTAAGATAACTATTACAAGTAGTATATCATAAAGAAAATTGTTCCAACATGATATCATACTAAACATGTAAACTAAATCAAACAAATGAAATGACAATGTTTAACCATTAACATTACTTTGGCTAAAGTTTTCATATAGTTATTTGATTTCAAGGATCAGTCAATTTTATACACACCACTCAATTATATTACACCTTATATTTGTATTAGTGATACTAATTAAGTGGAATCTATCTCACCTACTTATTTAGGGTTATTAATACTATATGGGTTCATATATTTAATAATATTAAAACTAATAGATTTCATAATGAATTTTCCCTACTAGTATCCATAATATGTGATAAACAAAGAAATCTCAAATACATTCATTTAATCTATCAAATTCATTGTAATAAATCCAAACATCTAGTTTATTTATATCATAATAAAATCACATATATATTTAGATTTCAAACTATTTTATCATTTAGGTAAAATAAGCTTAACAATCAAATCAATCAAACCATATGGGTAAGATTATAAATCTAGATAATCATATCAATAATTAATAGCTCATTCAACAACCACTTTAGTTCATTTCATAATTGCATAATTTAAACTATTCATAAAAGCAGTCAATGCAAAAAGGATTGAGCCAAATATTCTCAAATATTTCACAACTAAAAGTCCCCTGAATTCCTCAAGTTCACTTCTAAGTTATACCTTATTAAGGCAAGTAAACAAGCATTTAAACCTCTTCGATAATTCATATGATGTATTTAATCATCAATTAGTATATATATAATTATATTTAGTATACTCTTAATTAGAAAATTATTATGTCATTAAATTACGAGTATCACAAATATATATTTAGATGCAAATACAATACTATATTTAATTCTTTGCCATATCATATAACATGTTTACTCATTTAACAGAAGATGCATATCTGAATATGGTATACCTGATTTGAAATATAATCTATCAAAGGTTTACATATATCACATATAAATGTATGCATATTTAAATACTCATCCATGTTAATAAATTATAATTATTTTTTAGTATCCATCAAAGATTGAACTCTAGTTTATACAACTATGACTAAGTTCCAAAATAATTCACAATCCACACTAAATACCCCATATAGCATACAGTCAAAACCATACTCAACCACATCTATATATAGGTATATTTAATTAAATATAAAGATATATTTCATAGGCACATAGTACTATATTGACATAACCAACTATATGTAAACATAGATGAATATAAATCAAGTATATATATTTATACTTTTTTAGAATTTAAGTGCTCAACCCATGTACATTAAATATAAAGGTAATCACATACATAAAGTTTACAAAATAGTATTTATACCATAGATTTTATCTATTTTATCATTCATACCAAAATGAAAACTCAAGGTTATACTATAGTGAATAACCATTCACATATAATCACCTCTTATGGTTCAAACACAATAAAAACATAGTGATATATGTAAGTGTAATAATCATAACTTGAGTATGTCATATATATATACATATATATATATATACATATATATACACATATATATATATAAATATATATATGTATATATACATATATATATACATATATATATACACACATATATATATATACATATGTATATATATATAAATGTATATATATATATGTATATATATATATATGTATATATATATATATATATATATGTATATATATATATATATATGTATGTATATATATATATATGTATGTATATATATATATATATATATATTCATATCTTTGGGTCATCTATTAGAGACCTATACGATATATGAATATACCCTTTTAAATTTACTTAATTATGGTTATCCCTAAATACAAGTTTCTTAATGAATTAAAACAAACTCATGTTATATCTACCTAAATTTGTTCATTAAAACCCTATGCACACACCTATGCCATATGTTGGTTTAATAACTTGACCTAGTTTAAAGATATGTATAAGACAATATGCTATATGGTGTTGAGCACCTATTTTGATTGAGTATGCGATCTACACTAGCTTGACAGACATATTGATATGAGGCAATCACTTGGCATGATTTTTATTTTCGTATCTTGGTACTATCTAGAGAAACCAACTTAGATCTTATGCCAACTAACAAGTGATTAACTGGTGCTTAGATATTTAGGGCATTTTCTATGAGTGGAAACATGTGGAGACCATAGTACAAAGGGCATAAGGTGATGGATCTGATAGAATGATCAATAAATGATCTAGCTTAGCACCTAATATGCACTCTCCACTCTAGAAAAGAGATGCTCCTATGTGCTATAAAAGTGAGCTTGAACCATTGAATCGATGATGGGACATTGATGCATAAAAGCTCAAGAGAAATAGAACTAGACTATTAATATTTCCATTAGTATTAGGAAAGCATGGATGCCTTTAAAGCTCCAAATGGTAGTTCCCAAACTCACCTATGAGCTTTTGGGTCATTAAGTACTTTAAAGTTAAGCATATATTCTATTTCTTTTAAGTGTTATGAACTCTATTTTGCACTTAAACTTTAATTAATGAATAAGGTTGTTATACATCATATAGTGTTTGTGGTTTATTCTTCCTTGATGTTGATTAGTTGAATGTGTAATGAATGTAATAGTCATAATGTTTTAATTCTAGCTTATTTATGTTAATTAAGGTCTATTCAAGCTTTTAGTTTATGGCATTAATGGAATCTTTGTAAATTATAATGATGTCAGCATACTATGTAGGAATAGCCTAAGTGTGTAAAGGGTCATGTACCAAGTGTTCCCTCACTAAGAAGCACTAGCCTAAGTATGAATAATTGGAGTGAGAATAGTACCTTGACCCTTCAAAGTGCCTAAATGATGCTAATCTTAGTAAAATAAAAGATTGTGCCTTTAAGACTATAGAACCACCCTGATATAGGCTTGCACCCTTATGACTAGAACTAGTCACCCAAAATAGGCTTGCACCTATAGACCATCAAGATTATCCAAAAAAGGATTATGTTAATGAATCTACCAAAATCATGTGTAGGAATGACCAAGTCCTATGAGTGAAATCTTGCATCATGGCACAACTAGCACAATTTGGGGCCTAATTATTTCTCTATTACACTTTGAGTGAGAATATAAGGATTTCACCTTATGTGAATTGATGCCAATTTATTCAAGTGATAAATATTAAGTGTTATGTGAATATAATATCTTGTGCCTAGTTATAATGAGTCTAGAACTACCTCAGATAACTGAATAAGCACTTGACTAGATGAATTAACCCCCTTTTCTACAACATTTTGGCTCCATTACTAGGACCCATGTTGAATTTTATTACTATAATGGTGTGATAAAATAATGCTTTGAATCTCCCTTAAAACATCAAGTGCTATTTGTAACAAGTGGAAGATAACTTTGCACTAAAGCATCTAATTTGTAGAGGACAAAACCTGAGAAAGTGAGTTCAGAATAACTTATATGATGCCTTATATGAGATATTTTTCTTCAAACTACCTGAGCATGTGTATTGATGGTTGGATACCTATGTGACCCATAGAATATGAAGTTATGGATAGCATTATAAATGGATGAAGGATCACTTAGAGAGGATTAAAAATCTAAATTCCACTTGAATGAGAGTAGTAGATAAATGGTGGTAAGGAGCACTGAATAATTACATGTTTGAGTTCTCTATTTTTACATACTCTTGCATTGAGGAAGTAAAGGATCAATTTTTTCATGAAACCAAAGGCATATTTGTGAAATATTTTGACACATTAATAAAGAAACTAATGGTGGATTATAGATTTGAAACTTTTAGAATTGAAGGATAAATTCCTTTCACATATGAGTAGTGTAAAGGGGGAGAAGGGGATGTGTAAGTGAAGCACAATGGAATGGATGAGAATATTGACACCCAAAATATTAAAACATAGACTTATAATAAGAGATGGTGTAGGCTAACAAAATATATGGAACTTGGAAGTGTTGAGATAACCCATGGTGAGTGGGAAGGATATCTTGAATTGTAGCAATACGAGGAGGAGACAAACAATGAAGCCATAGATCGATCTCAATAGTTGATGGGTGTATAATGAGCTAGGTTTCTATAAAATTTGATTAATAAATATGTACCAAATGCATCTACCCCATTTGAACCTATAATGCAAGATCATGTACTAGATCCCCCACATAAAGAAGAACAAGAGTGATAACTGACCCTATTGTCAATATAGACTTTAGAAGTTTTATAGACTTGGAGTGTAATTTTTTGATTGAATAAGTTTTTCTATATGAGTTAAGATAAAATACCTATAGACCATGGGGAATTAGCTCACCATAATAGAATATGAGTGTAAGCATACCAACTTAGCTAATGTTAGTTATATAGACTAGGAAACAACCCATAATAAGTGGTTTAGTACCATAAGTTAGTAGTACAACACCATCAACATCATCAACACTAGTAATAATGATAGGGTTAGTGCTTAACCCAATGGATGGAGGCATTATAGGACTATCACCCAGACAAACACCAAGGGCATAATCACCTTAGATGCTAGCTATGAACCCATAATAAATATACTATGAAATGGATATGCACTTACTTGAGTACTATGGCATGGAGAATTCTAAAAAGCATGTGTAAAAGTGTGAACTACAATGGTGCACTCAGGGCATAACCTAATTAGATGACAAGGTAACCTAATTTGTGACCACTTTATTATATCATGCCCATACTTGGTATAGGAAGTTTGACCCTAACTAGGATATGGTAGATTATGACACCTTAAAGGAAGCATTCCTGATGGATTTTGACATTATATAGTTTGAAAAATAGAGAATCATCGTGCTCAAGGAGATTAACCAAGGACTTTTAGAGAGTATGAATTTGTATGATGATAGGTTCAAAACTCTCATTTTCAAACTCCCTTATGACATCCACCCCTCTCAACATGCATAACAGTTCATTATAGGGTTGTTAGTACCATTTAGAAGAGTGTTTTTCATGAAGACATTCATAGAACATTATAAGTGCTTGAATCCACACATAGAGCCGAGGCATTCAGAATCACTAATACTAGGATCATCCCATTCATGGAGGCACATATTACATCCATAGACTCCCAACTCTAAAATATTATTGCTATATTATCTCAAGATGCTCAAATTAGATTATGTTGCATTGATTGTGAAGCAGAAGGCTATAATAGAAGTAACTACCCTTGAAATAATGTACACACTTTTCTTCTAAGTTGTAAAGTTTCTTGAGAGGCATATGATGTTTATAATTATCCACTATTGTAATGTGCCAACTAGGTTAACATAACCATCTATTATTGGTTGTATGACACCTACAATCATACCATAATTGATTGTAGAGTGATTGATGAGATGCATGAGAACATAAAGAGATGCATGAGGTAGGCCACTACAGTAGTTAGAGGGTAGGTGACCCAAGGAAATGAGGGATATGGAAAATAGAATGTGGGCTATGGGATGCAATGAGGTGTTATAAGGTGAGATGGGGGATGTCATGGTGGAAGGTTCCCACCCTAATCATGTTATAATTTTGGCTCCATAAAACACTATCAATATGACTACCCTACACATCTAACATGTGGGTATTGTCAAAGATTTCATAAGGTTGAGGAATGCCCTAAAATATATAAAAATATAACCCAAGTTAACCTTGGCATAGACAAGGACATAAAGATGAATAGGAACAAGATGAAAGTGGAAAAGTGGACTCTAAAGGTATAATTAACTAACACAAAGATAGTCAAAGTTCAAAAAACTACTCATAGTGGATTCATAACTCAGTTGCTAGTTGCTCCAATGCCTGAGTTATGCCTAGAACATGGGTAATAGAGTCACATTAAGTGCATCACATGGCCTAAACCTAAATCTATGCCTTACCTAAACCCTGCACTCTAGAAAGATGTATTATAGTAGGCCATGAGTGTTATCCAAAACTTGTAAGGAGAGCTCTAACTAGCATAAGGCCTATAATTATAGGATACTACCACTCGCAAGAAGAAAGATAGCTAGGAGGCTAAGATACAATAGTTAATGGAGATCTTGTGCCTCCTAGAGATGGAAAGAATGGTGCCCCTATTGAATATATTTCTCTTAGATAATGTGGGGTAGAATCCAATTGATGTCATTACATCATGCATGAAGTGAGTATGAGAAGTTTAGAATACACAAAATGTAGAGTATGATCAAGAACTCCTTATGAATTTCACCACTGATAGATGGTTTGTATGTGAGATCCTTGTGGACATAGGCCTTGAGGTCAATATCTTGGCCAAGAATTCATGGTAGAATATATATAATCTAGCCTTGAGGCCTTCCCCTCATGTTATTTTCAGAGCCAATAAGATCCAAGTGCAACTAGTTAGAATTTTGAAGAGAAATATTATAGATATCATGGGTGCCAAGTTCCATGCTAACTTCAAGGTAATTGAGTTGGTGGTGTAAGACAATTATCCAATGATTTTGGGAAGGCCATGGTGATATGTAAATAATGTAGATATGTAATTCAAGAGGTGCCATATGACCTTTGAAAATGGTAAGGAGAGGGTAGTTATCCCCCTCTCAAATGACTAAGGACCCCCTTAAATAGAGAGTCTTGACCTCGAAAATGAGATCAATCACACATATAACATCATAGCTCAAGGAATTGATAATCTCAACCCTAATGACCAAGGAGTGCTTTCCTAAGAAGATGGAAAATTAGCCTTGGACACCACTAACATTGCTTTCAACCATTGGGTTGAAGAAGTTTATGAGACAACTGGTCGAAGGTGTCACTTGGTTCATGTGAAGGCACAAAAATGAGTAAGGATAGGCTAGGTCCAAATCAATTATGATTCTAAAATTTGGGTCCCTTATGCCAAGACTAATGGAAAGAGAGTGTTTCACCAGAGTTAAGGTAAAATTTTCATGCTCCTAAAGTATGAGGGATGTAATATTATAGAAAGGTATGTCCACGACCTTGAATCATGCAATCCCAAAAGAAGTAGATATAATGGGTGAACTAGTGTATATATTAAGGAACATTTTCAGTCATTAGTGGGCAAAGCAAATTCCTAACTTGCCAAATTATAAAGATGTGAAAGAAACCATATGCACTAGATTTTGGAAAATAAATGAGGACATGGACATCTCTACCTACTTTTATGACTCTGACCTTATAGTGCATGTGCACTTGTGTAAAGACACATGGACTATCTATGGTGAGAATGTCCCAAGAAACCTATGGGTACACATCTTATACAATAATTTAAATACATGGGCACAATCATGGTACATTATCAATGAGATGCACTATGAGATGGCCAATTGGGATGCACTTAAGGAAAAGTTCCTGTACACTTTTTCTTTTTCTTCATAGAACTTGAAATTGATCAAGCCACTATAAGTAGTTTACAAGGTAGTGTTTGAGGATATTACAATTTTATAAGAGTGCCTAAAATATATGTTTAGGGAAAAGGGGTTGGATCTCCTGACTTTAATTGAAGAACAAGTACTCAATAGTGATTCAAGTGAATAGGATGATGAAACATGGAAGGCACACAACTAGACAAACCTCAAAAAGAAGCTTGTGTACCAAGTTGAGGATAAAATTATAGAGGAAGAAGACCCCACTCACCTTTGTATAGAAATAATTGAGGGCACTAGGAAAGATGAAGACTCATATCAAGAGAAGAATGAGCCCTACCACATGATGCTCAAAACTACCAAGGTAGACATCATCTTAGAAGGAGAACCAAAGATGGCTACTCTAGGTGCATATTAGTCTAAGATAGAGATGACATGAATTATGGATCTCCTAAAGGAGTTTTAGGACTTTTTCCCTCAAATTTATTGAGATATAAAGGGCACCCACCAATCCCTTGGGAAGATGAGCATAAAGCTAGTCGATAGTACAAGACTTGTCAAGAAGCACCCCTATAAAATGAACCCCAATCTCTGTACCATAGTCAAAACAAAGATTTATGGTATATTAGATTTAGGTGTCATCTACCCTATGCAAGAATATAAATGGGTGAGCCCCATGATTATTAACATAAATAAATATGAGTGCATCCATATTTGCATTGATTATAGATTATTGAATTCCTCTTGTATCATTGACCCTTATTGACTCTATTCATCGACGAAGTCTTGGATGGAATCATAGACTAAAAAATATACACTTTCATTGATGGGTTCTGAATAGATCATCAAGTCCAGATTGAGGAAGAAGACAAGCCTAAAACAACCTTTATGATAGAATGGGGTTTTTTTGCATACAATATGATACCCTTTGGACTCAAGAATGTGTTATCTGTGTTCTCTAAAGTGGTGATCATTACATTTAAGGACTTCATTGAAAAGTTAATTCAAGTGTATTTAGATGATTGGAATGTGTATGGGCTAGTGAAAGACCATTACGACAACTTGTACCTCATGTTTGATAGGTGTAGGTAGTGGTAGATATCCTTAAACCTCAATAAGTGAATCTTTGTGACATTATTTGGCACCATGCTTGGGCACATCATCTGTAAAGATTGTATACTCATCAACCCCATGAAAATTTTAATTATCATACAACTCTAGATCCCATTGACACAAAAATATGTTCACACCTTTCCTCGCTATTATAACTACTATAGGAAATTCATAAGGAACTATGGAAAGATTGTTGTGCCACTAGAGGAGATATTACACAAGGATGGCCCATTCTATTAGGAAACAACACAAGAAGATGATTTTGAAACTTTGAAGCTCAAATTATCTATCATGTTGATATTAAAATTTCCTAACTAGGTAACTCTATGTCTATGCCGATGCATCTAGCTCTATAATTGGTGTCATTCTATCACAACCTAGTGAAGGTAAGATGGATCATCCCATCTCCTTCATAGGTAGAGTAAAACTATACTAAAACTGAGAATGAGGTGCTTGTCATAGTCTACACCTTACATAAATTCATGCAATACTTGTTGGTGAACCCATTTATATTTTTCATTGATTATGAGGCACTTAATTACCTTATGAACAAGCCCATTATCTATGGGCATACTTGTAGATGGATAGCTCTGTTTCAAGAATTCCAATTCTTTATTATTATGAATCCTATAAAATAGAACTCAGGTCTAGACCATTTATCTTGAATTGACTCTAGAAATACAAACATGCCAATTGTAGATGATATGCTTGATGTGAAACTCTATAGGTTCCAACACATCCCTAAGGACTAGGTGGAGATCACCACTTTTCTAACATCTAGGTTTGTGCCCCAGACTATGACAACTAAAGAGAAGAAGCATCTCATAGTTCATGTCATCCCATTTCAAATCATTAATGAAGAACTGTACAAATTGAGCCATAATGAATTCCTATGCTTATGTGTCTTCAAACACAAAATGGAATTTATCTTACAAGAGGCATATAAGGGGATAGCAAGAGGCAACTCCACTAGAGATTTTATGGTATGCAAAGTGATATAATCATGTTTATGGTGGGAAAGTCTATATTTAGATTGTAATTTTTTTTTATAAGGCAGGTGACATCTTCTAACACATCAGAAATTCCAACCACTAGGATGAGATGCTGCTCATTCCCATTATTTCCTAGGCACCATTTAAAAAATGTGCCATTGATTTTTTTGGGCCAATCACTCCCACTATGAGGCACATAGGTGTAAGATACATTCTAGAAATCACATACTAATTCACTAAGTGGGCTGAGGTAGTGCCAACCAAAGACTACACAACTACCACCACAACAAGGTTCATATGAGATAATATTATTAGTCATTATGGCTTCCCACTTATTTTAACTAGTAAGAGATGCACACACTTCATCAATGATACCATATAAATCCTATTGATAGAATATATGGTGGTATGCCATAAGATAACCCCTTATCATTCCCAATAAAATGACACTACTATGGCATTCAATAATATATTAGGAACATGCCTCACAAAGATATATGACATTGGTCACAAATATTAGGATAATCAGGTATCAAAAGTATTATGGGCCTATCACACTACCTACAAGTCCATAAATAAGGCTACACCATACCAAATGGTGTTTGGCATAGAGGCCTTTCTACCAATGGAGTTCATAGTTACCTCATTGCACATTCCATGTATTAGTCATTTGGATGACCAAAAGTCCTTGAGTACATGGATATAAGACTTAGAATGCTAAGACAAAATGTGTGCCCAAGCATGATGGGGCTAGTAGATAGAGAAAGTATACCAAAATTTATGGCATGACAAACATATTAAGTCTAAGATACTTACTAAAGGAATGTTGGTCTTGCTCTATGACTCCAAATACCTTAAGCACCTCAAGAAAATATAAATCTAGTAGTTTGGCCCCTACATCATCCAAAACATATTAGATACTAGCACAAGTAATCTATGCATGTTGATGGGTGAACTGCTCCCTAGGAATTTCAATGATAATTGATTAAAGCCTTATAGATAATAGGATGGTGCTTGCACCATTAGACACTAAATTTTAGGTCATAAGTCAATTATGTTGTGCTGACCAGAATAAATTTTGGTGTAAGACAAACATTTACGTATGTTTTGTGTTGTTATTTGTGATAAATTGATAAGCAAGGCATTTTTACACCCATATGAGAACTATTCTAGCACTTTCATGCATAACTACAATTGGGTGAGTTGAGCATGATTACTTTCTAAGTATTTAAGGCTAGACACCTAAGTTTCCAGGTACATGGAGTTTTCCAAACTTTAAAAATTATGAGTACCAAGTGACAAAGGGAGATGCTTAGGATGCTAAGTATGCAAGAAACCTAGAGAATGAAGCATTGGAAGACTAGTGCAAGAATTTTTATGTGGTAGGGTAGGCCAAGGTAAGAGATAAAAATCACAAGAAATTGACCAAGAAATGGAAACTTGCTTGAAAAGAAGCACCACTAGAAGATTATATGGAACTGAGGAGGTTGAATCATGTGCATATGAAGTGTTATTCCTAGGTTTCCATAAGAAGGGTGAAGGTCATGCTAAGGTGAATGAAGCATAGGAGGAATATTTTCAAAAAAAGTTGGAATCCACCTAAAGGTAAGTGGTATGTGACCATTTAAATCACTGATCACTTCACCAAAAAAGTTGTCAAGAGAATTTAATAACTTTTATGGTAGATGCACAAATATCCAAAATAAATGTGAACATGGTGGAAAATTTCATGGGTTTCATAGTTTTCAAGAAATCCAGGCACCACCATGTCATTATTCACCAACCATTAATGGGTTAGCTAAAGTTAAGGTATAAAGAGGTAGATGGTACACTAGACTAGGTTACAAACCTTAAGCAAATTTGAACCCAAACTAGAGATGAAGCAAGAAAATGCTACCATAGAGAAACCTAAGACCCATAACCACCAAATGAGAATTATTGGATATAAAAATATATTACCTTCTTATTAAGATTAGAATAGAGGCATGGGTGGTAAAAATTATGAGAAAATAGGATAGAAGAAATCCTGAGTGATGTTGAGGTTGCCATTAAGGATGAATGAAGATCAAGAGCTGAAGTTACAATCATAGACCTTATGACTATGAGGAAGAACCAAGAAACATTAGAGGCTTCATCAAGATCAATTGACCACACTTCAATACTAGTTAGTTCAGAATCAGAAAGAAATAATTAAGTTCTAGTCCACCCCAGTTGTAGAAGGATGTCAATAAGGCACAGATGGTAGAAGAGACATCCAATATGAAGAAGGCACAACTATTTGAAGGAGTTATCATCATTGATATTGACCTAGAGGAAATCATCAAGATGTTATATATAAAAATGCATTTTTCCCCTAAAGTCATAATGAGGGAAACTTGGGTATTTTTACGTAAACCTATAGGTTAAAATAATATAAACATCACACATCAAGAAATTTGTAGGATCTCAACCAAGACTAGGTGGTTGACATAGAATTAAAGATAGAGGTGGGCATGGTGTTATTTGATGTATCCATCTAAGACATGCTCATAACCACTAGTACAACCTAGTTATATGAGTTTCCATGTTTTGGCAAGCCAGAGGAACTTATGTAATTTGTCATCTTGCATGTCTATGGAGATTGATTCTACTTCATAAGGAGGTACATGTAGATATTAGTGTGCCTCATTATAGAATTATTGGGCTCCTAGGATCAGACATAGACATCCATTTGATGATGTTTGATGATGTAGAGGTGGAGAGGATTGTGAAACTCTTTGGTTATTATAAGGTAGGGTTTGCATTCCTAATAAAGGAATTAAAGGACCCTAGTATGAGGGCCTTTATGTGCCTCATGAGTTCCAATATTTTCCTTGATAGATGGTGGATGAATATTAATAATACCTACTTATGCATTTCCCACCACATGGTGCAAGGGGTCAAGTTCAAAATTTATAAATTAATTGCTAAAGATATGGTGGTGAATGTATTGGAGTTTCACAAGGTGTAAGAAACCTTTAGGTAGGGGTCGATGTTTATATTAATAGTGATGGAGGAGATTACCATACCTGATGGTGACAAAGATAATCTTTGGGTCTTCTTAGTGTACAAGGACTCCCCAACATTGAAGTACCAAGAATTCACCTACCCACCCTCTTCCAAAAAATATATTACAAGAGTACTAGGGTGGTGCACTTAATACATAGAGGTATTTAAGATTGAATGGCACATCCCATAAGATCTCCCCAAACATATGTTTAGAATGGTGAGCTTAGCCAGCATGCAAAATTTTTGTGTAGTGCACCTAGTGTTCATAGATGATAACATATCCAATTGGTTTAAACTCCCTTACACATTTTTTGATTTTTTTAGGGAAGCACTAAGAAGGATTCCTAATGAACATTAGCTAGATATATTGTTGAAGGCCATGGACCTAGAAAGGAGGAGGTTGAGGTGCTATTATGTGTGCCTAAGTGAGAAAGCCACAAAATATGAGGAGGATGACTCTGATTGTATAGACCTCCATCCCCTTTAGAGGGAATTTATAAATGGGTGCATCTTCATGTTGTATTATAATATGAAGTCATGAAATAAGGGTGCAGACCTTGGAAAATATGATGATCACCCCCTCTAGATTGATATGAAGGGAAGATGGCACCAATAACACAATAGAAGTCTCCCCAAAAGAAAAATGGGGAGACAACTAAGGATATTTATGAGTGCATTAGGTTGAGGGTCACCTCTAATGAACAAGCAACACCTCTAGCTCCAAATAATAATCATGTAACCTTCAAGCCAAAGACTAATTTCTATATAAAGAAGTAGAAGAATAAAAAGTCAAAGGGACCCATTACACTCCCTAAAACAACTATAGTATAAATGGATAAGAGGCTTGTACATGAAGAATGGAGGAAGAAATGAAGGAAAAGGCATAAAATGAATGAACAAAGACTTACATTATGTAACAAGAATTTGGAGAGGAACCTAGCACTGAGGATGTTTAAAAGACCCTCTAAGGCAACACTACCTCCATCCTTGAATAAGTATGGAATTCAATGAGTTCCTCATCCAAAGATCCCTCCACACAGTCTTTAAAAAGTAAGGAGGAAAATATAAGGTTATGTAAGAAAATGGGCCACAATGAGGAAGAAATGCAAATGGTGCTATAATTGGAGAAGGGGAGGAAGGCCTAAAAGGAAGCTGGAATGAGTTAGGAAGATATTGAGAAGGTTAAAGCCAAGGAAGAGAAGGACAAGGAAGAGAAGGCCAGGAGAGAGAGGAATAAAAAGAAGGTTCCTAAAAGTATGGGACTAACCATTGAGAAAACCAAAAAATGCCTAGCACCCCCACCAAGATAGTAGATGAAGTTGCACAATAAAAACACCCAAGTAGTGAAGGGGAACCTAAAAAAAAAGGAAATAAATAATGATGCCTTATAAAAACAAAAAATGGAGAGTATCAAGAAAACCCAATAGGAATAGGAATAAGGTAAAGTTGGTGCTAAGGGAATACACCTAGAGGTGAGCACTGACAAACCTTAAGAAGAAGAATCAGACAAAGGGGGAAAGTCCAATGAGAAACCCCTTGTAGAACAAGAAGATGAGCCCTTAGAGGAAAGCACTGAAGAAAGTGGTGGTAAAAGTGAGGAGGAATAAGAAAAAATAAATTTGGAAATCACCAAGGAATAAGGTGATAAGTTGAGAAATAGATAAAAAGTGCAGAAGGGGTGGATGGAGGAGGATTTTTATATGTTTGAATCCATGCCCCCTGAATCCACCACAAACAAGATGTGTAAACACCTTACATTTGCATTTGATAGTTACATAGATGAACCTCATTTTGAGGCACCTAAAAAGGCCATATTGGTCATAGATGAACCTGAGGAGGGGCATGAATCCCACATCATAAACCCCCACACCATGAAACTAGTCTAGTCTAGGAATGTACTTATTGAATGGCCACTTAGGTTGTGTGAAATAATATCATCAATGATGGTAGAGAAAATAAGTGGAAGAAACTTTGTAAAGATCCTCAAGATTAAGTGTAGGCCATGAAGCTCAAACTATAGTAGCTATGTGAATGTATAGAGATGGTCAAACCATCCCTTTTGGTTGGCATTGATACATTGAACCTCTAAGAAGTTGATAAAGTATGTGGGATATTGGATCAGATGCTCCCAAAGATGAAACCAAAAATGGTATAAGAGGAAGAAGAAGACCCATACATCATACTATAGGAGTGAGATAGCAAGCTTGAAGAGGTAAAGGACCTCCTCACAAAACATCAAAAAGGTGTAGATGTATCCAATTCTATCTTCATGAACTTTTCCAACAAAGAATCAATAATAGACACATGCCTCAAGTAGTCAAAGGAGGAAAAGGAGGATCTAATGATGAAGGTGTATTCTATGATTAATATGGATCATACATAGATTATGGGGAAATTCAATGTGTTGAGTGCCTAAAAAAGGACTAGGATTAGAACCTAGGAGTGATAAAGGCTAAGGAAAGGCTAGAGGCATTCAAAAAGGAATTAGACAAAACTAATGTGCACACACTTAGTGCTACCTCCATATAAATAGACAACACCTCTAAGGAAATCAATCTCACTATCAAGGGATTTCAGGACTTCAGTGCTGAGATAAGGGAGAATGCATCCAAGTTCTATGCACCTACGGCTTTGGTAACCTAGTCAAAGGATGAATTAGTAATTTTTTATGGGGTAATGTTGGGACCCTATTTTGATTAAGTATGGGATATGAAAAAAACCAATAGATATCTCAATATGAGGCAATCACTTGGAATGATTGTTATTTTAGTATCTTGGTTATAGCTAGAGGAACTAACATAGATATTGTGCTAGTTAGCAGGCAGTTAAGTGGAGCCTAGATCTTCAAGGCATCTTCTATGAGTAGAAACAAATGATGACCATAGAATGAAGGGTGAAAGGTGTTGGAGATGGCATAATTATCAATAAAGGATCTAGCTTAGCACCAATTTTATGCTCTCCACCCTTGCAAAGAGATTCTCTTATGTGTTATAAAATCAAGCTCAAACCAATCAAGCAACAAAAAGACATTGATGCAATAAAGCTCTAGAGAAATAGAACTAGACTATTAAGATCACCATTAGTATTAGGAATAACATGGATGCCTTTGAGAATCCAAATGGTAGTTTCCAAGCTCACTTGTGAGCCTCTAGGTTGTTAAGTAATTTGAAGTTAAGATATACTTTATTTGTTTTAAGTGTTATGGACTCTATTCTGCATTTTAACTTTCATTAATGAAGGTTATTACACATCATACAATGTTCATGGTTTATAATTACTTTATGTTGATTAGTTAAATGTGAAATGAATGTAATAGTCATAATATTGTAATTCTAGATAAATTATGTAAAGTAAGGTGTATTCAAGTTTCTAGTTTATGGTGTTAATGGCATCCCTGTAAATTATAATGATGTCTTCATACTATGTAGGAATAGTCTAAGTGTGGAAAGGTTCATGCACCATGTATTCTCTTGTTAATAAGTGATAGCCTAAGTATGAATAAATGGAGTGAGAACAGTCTCTTGATATTTTAAAGTGCCTAAATGATGCTAATTTTAGTGAAATAAAGGTTTACACCCTTAAGACTATAGAACTAACTTGATATAGGCTTGTGCCCTTATGACCAAAACTAGTCACCCAAAATATTCTTGTGCCTATAGACTATGAGGCTTATCTAGAAAAGCCTTACACCAATATATCTACCAAAAGCTTGTGTAAGAATGATCAAGTCTTATGAGTGAAATCTTGCACCATGACATAACTATCCCAATGTGGACCCTAGTTCTTTTTCTACTGTACTTTAGGTGAGTGTATAAGTCTTGTGCCTTATGTGAATTGATTCCACCATATTCAAGTGATAAATTTTGAGTGATATGGAAATATACTATGCTTGAACCCAGTTGTAATGAGTCTATAACTGACTCAAATAACCAAATGAGTGTCTGACTGGATGAATTTATCCCATTTTCTACAACATATAGAGAAAGGTATAACTTAATACTAGTTTCAAAGGACTAAATTTAACTCTACAAACCCAACCACACCCTAACCTAGGTTAGGGATATTAAAACTATTTGATAAAAAATAAATCCCAATATATATAATATATTGATCAAAAGATTCAATACTCTTTTTACTATGCTAAGTTTAATTATAATAGGGTTTATATATATACTCTTAGCTAACAATAAATCTACCTAGGGTTTTAATATACAAGGTTTCCTAACTTCTATGTGAAATTTAAAACCTTTTATACAGTTCAAGTAAATTCTCACATTTACAATAATCCTTATAATATAGACATAATTTCTACATTATAATTCCATAATTTATATTAGCATAGAACCTAGTATATAATATTTTCAAAGATGACCATTTCATACTAGGGGTAAAAAGACATATTATTTACTCAGTTAATAAATTTTGGAAACATAATTTAGAATTCATAGCTGTAGCTAGGGTTCATTGATTCATATGCCTAGTTTTGTGTATGGTTGACCCATTTGAAGTTTGAGGTACATACCTTGGTTTTTAACACTTATAAATAAAAAAAGAAAAAACTTAACCCTTAAAAATTTACTAGAATTTATTGATTCATATCATAAAAAACAAATATGAATTTAATCAACAAGACAACCTGGTAAAGAAGGCATAGCTCTGCCAAAATCAAATTTCTCCTTTCAAAGAATTGCTTGAATCCCTTTGCCTTTCTCTTTATGTCTATCATGTACCTTATAGGTTTTTATCCTCCCATATTATTCTCCTACATGTTATTTTCATTTTTAATGATCCATCTCTCCACCAAACTAAATGTCAATATTAATGGACCCATCAAATAAATCCATGCATGAAATTAATTGCAAAATACTAGGAGTGATTTCATGTTTTACTCATGAAAATCCCAAAACAAAAGAGATTGTTTTGAAAAATGGCTTGAAGGGCTTGAGCCAACCCACAAAACCCTAAAAACTATCAAGCCTTCCTCATAATGATTCTATAAACATTATTAACAATAATGATTTAAGTATTATAACATTGACTTAATACAAGATTATGCCAAACTGAATTATAACTATTATCACTAATAAACACAATGATCATGCTAAATCCAACTTAACCCTTAACTTGCATAAATATCCAATTTTTTAATTATCTAACAAATAAGATAATAGATTCCATTTTACCCATATAGAAATGTATTATAAGCAAGACATTGATGTTTCTAAAAATGCTCACATGCATAAAATGATAGCAATAAAGAATACCAAAGATCCAAAGCACATGTTATGATAACATCATCACATGAATTAAGCTAAGAAAGATGACACACAATAATTTTAATGTTTCTCATGCGAACACACAACCATATTATAGTATGGATGAAAACCAAGCATATTCAAATATATAAAACATAAAACATAATAATATTATAATAGAAGCTATCTAATCAAAAAATGATCACATCATATTATACTATTTATGGTGTGTGTAGTTTATTAGTTTTCATTCTATCATCCCCCAATGCCTCCATCTATGCCACGCTCTCCAATGATGCCCTCCCTCCATCATAGTTTGAGGGATGGATCTATCCTATATCCACCTCAAAATACTAAAGGTAGTTATCCTGAATCAATATAAAATCCATACTATACTATTGTAATGAACTAAATAAACATGATCATCATGCACCTAACATATAATTACAACTAACTCAATAAGTTAATGATCATGAAAATAAACAATATATAACCATCCATAAATCAATAGATAATATCTAGCTTATCCAAAATAGTAATTATCTAAATAATAACCATAAAATCCACTAATCAGGAGGTTAAGTCTAGAGAGGAATCAAGATGTAATACATGTTTACTGTTTTAGTTTCAAAATCAAAGAGTATATTATAATGTTGAGCCATATACTATATACTATTTTATATCTATCAACATGGTATGGGCATGGAAGACATCTACTCTCTTTTGACCAAGAATTTAGGAATGAAGTGATAATTAAATTATAATCCACTTATAGTGGTCAATTTAGTTAAGGTGCATAATGCATGACTTGGATGCTATTACACACTCTAGCATTATGTGTGTGAATCCATTTTGGATTTCAACATGTTTCACATCTTGGGGTTATAAAGAGCATATTGAGGTAAATTGAGGTATTTTTATCCCTAAATGTGTGTCATTTTATTTTATTCAAGTATAATTTAAAATTAGGGCTTGATCACCCCCAATTTTCTAGGTTTTCAACATGAGAAAATTTATCCAAATAACATTTACTACAATTAGAAAACAACATTTACTATAATTAGTGCATTGAGGATTATACATCCCTCAAAGGTTCTATCCATCACATTATCACCTGAAAAATTATCTATTTACCTAGACAATAAATTAATAGACCATTCCCTCTTTTTTCCATGGCATTGCTACTTTTACATGACATGCATACATGAGTAGTTATTCCTTGATTAACATTTATAGTTATCTTTAATTTATTATCAATAATTATTTCATCTAAACACATACATCTAATTTTTTAGGAGCAATGTGGATCATCATGGCACATTAAACATGTACACAATAACTATTTCATATGAGGTTTGCATTCTCTTTTTCCATTTCATACAGTATTTGTAGTTTCACTAAATATTCTAGATTAAAGGGGGAAATTGTAGACACCCAAATTTGAAACAACCCTTGTTTTTAATTTATTTTTAATCACTTTGTTTATAAATGTCTTAGCTAATGATTAAATACTTAAAGACACACTTTTATTATATTTCTTTTTTTAATTTATGACTTTTCTTATGTTCTCCAACTTTTGCTTTATTATATTTACCCTTTTAATTTATTATATTTACCCCTTTACTTTATAATATTTTTTATGACTTGATACACCCATTTTTAATTCTATTGAGTCCTATATTAAGTATTTAAGTTTCATTTTAATTATTACAAGTATCTTCTTAAGTATTTTGAGTTCCCTTTTAGTTATTTTGGGTCCCTTGTGTGCACCACTAAGATTTTAATTAAAATTATAAGAATACTTATATAAAAAAAGTTATTAGAAGGCATTTCATAGCTAATACTCTCATATTTTGAAAAACATTATAACATTTTAAATATCTATTTAAAGTTATATATATGCTTATACTAAGTTAATAGAACAAAATTTTGAAGTACTATTACATTTTTATTCTTGTGTCAATGGTGAACTAGGATAATAAACATCTAGATTTGCATATCACCATTTTATACACATCCTTAGAAGGGACAACTATATTGGTTTGAGGCCTTTTGGCTATATAGGCAATACTCAGATTATATAGGGTTTTCTAAAGATAGTTTAACCATTCCAACTACTCCATTCCCCCTTTTTGTTATTTTATGTTTGTCTAGTGTATGTGTAGGAACTAGGGTTTTGATATTAAAGGTACATATGCATACAAAACATAGATTGTGAAAGTGGAAAAAAATAGTACTGAATCTTATATACCTGATGTAGGAGCATCACTCCTAAGGGAAAAATTTTGAAAATTTTGGCTTGTTTTGCTTTAAATAGGTCTATGAATGTTTTATATGGCCTTATAAGGCCTTAAAATTGCTTATTTTTCATTGGGATGGCTTAGGTGTGCTTGTATCTAGTTCAAATTTTTAAATTTGATTTTCCTGCCAAAACCTGTAGTTTAAAATTTGAATATTTTGGTGTGTTTCTAGAAATTACAGGGGTCTAAAATATTGGTATAAGCTTGTTTATATGTTTTAAATGTGTTGAAATACCTATTAATTCTATTCTAAGGGGTCTAAGGTGACATTAGTCTAAAGAGTTTCTTTTTGGTACTCTTTCACCTTTTCCTAAGGGTGAAGTTTACTTGTCTACCTTGTTCAAGAAAGGAAAGAAAATGGTTATCTCCATTTAAAAGGGTGGATTTTTGAATGGACGTCAGCTATGTATGTTCTTGAGGAAAATAATTCAAAGTAAGAGGTGAAATAAATCCCCTATTTTTAATAACATACCTACAAACATGTTCAAGAATAGTGTTTTGAGACCCTGTGTTCTCAGTTTTTGACTATATTGCAAATTGTGAGTGGTAAAATGTATTGATTTATATAAATAGAAAGAATTTATACATTTAATTTAATTTATTAATTAAGTATATAAGGTTATAATTTATCTGATTGAGTTGTCAATTGTTGGTGTTTGAAGAAAACCTTACAAGTAGACTCTATACTTTTGGGATTTTCCTGTATATGCAGACTGAGCTCATATAAATAAGAAATAAGTGTGGATTTCTATTATTTTATGTTTTCCAAGGTTATTATATTTGTATTTAATATTAATTAACCATAAAATCTATTGAAATACTTTTATCTATCATATATTTGCAAGAATAACTTTTGCTTCCTGTGATAGTTAACTTTTGAAAAAGATTGTGTCATTTATGGATTACCACAGAGGAAAATATCTTAAAAAATGGTGATATTATGTTGGATCACGTGAATTTAAGTTCTTGGAATGAATTTAAATTATCATTGACTCTTTATTTGATTGTTTTTTTTAGTATTATTTACTATTCCTTACCACAGACCTGTAGAGAGTTTCTATTTGTTCATAGTCAAGATGAATTTAACTTGGTTCACTCATAATAAGGATTGAATAACATTGGATTAAGCCTGGAATGGTTTATAAATGTTAGGATAGACTTGGTAAACTCAATTTGAGTCCTTGAAATGAAACAAAATGTACTTAAATTAATTTTGACAACTCACAAGTTGTCTTAGTCCACCCAAAGCCCTAAATTAGGATTTTTGAAAAATAAAACATTCCAATCAACCAAAATTTATAAAAAATTATAATCTAACTAAATTTGAAATGATCTAATTTTTTTTTGAGGTTTTAGTACTGTACTGGATGTACATTATGGACTTTCAAGCACAAAGGAGGAAATAGGCCTAAAAGAGGGCTAATTAGATAAGTCAAGAGAGAGAAAGTGGACTTGTTGAAAGAATTGGACCTTGAAATTTTAACCATAGATAGTTGCCAATAAAGGGTACTCAAAAAGGTAACTAGATTCTCAAGATTCATTGCAATTTTTTTTGTACTCGTAGGAAAATAGTCACAATAGGGTAACAAGAGGGGTATAGTGCATTAAGGGATTGGTCAAACATTGAGAGTAAAAACTATGGAAAGGGGGTCTCTAGATCATTTTGGTATCAAATCCAACTTTGGATACATTAGGACAAGTGAGAGAGAATATTATTGGAGAAAGAGGATAATATGTACTTGTTTGAAAAATTGTCTACATAAAGGTTTGCAATGCCACCTAAGAGGAACAGAGGAGGTACAACAAGGAACCAAAGCAATCAAGATACTATGTTGGTAGAGTTGAGAGACATGAGAATTAGTTTTGATGAAAGGATATCAACTATAGAAAGATACCAAAGAAGAGGAGACCTAACAGGGGACTTCAGTGATAGGGAAGATGAGCCATAAGACTAAGAAGAGGTAGAGGGAGAAGAGACAGTTGAAGGAGCTAAAGATCAAGGTGTAGAGAAACTTGTGATGGTGATCATGAGTTAGGGGTCCAAGCCAAAGGTGAAATTACCCACCTATGTAGGTGGTATTGATGGAGATGAGCTCATGGATTAGGTGAATGAGCTAGATAAATAATTTGAGTATGAAGAGGTACCTAATGACAAAAAGGTCAAATTTGTAAGAACCAAGCTGAAAGGGCATGCTTCATTGTGATGGGACTTCACACAAGATGAGATAAGAAAGAAGGGGAATAATAAGATTAATTCTTGGGATAGAATGGTTTCCAAACTCAAATACAAGTTCTTTCCAAGTGATTATGAGACAAACTTGTTTATATAATTACAAATCTAAAACAAAAATAAATGAGTGTGAAGGCATACACAGAGGAGTTTAATAAGCTGACCATTAGGTCTAGTCAATATTGAGGCAAATAAAGAGAAAGTGTTAAGGTACTTGAATGGCTTAAGATATAATCTACAAGATGAGTTAACACTTGTGAACCCAAGGACACTAGAAGAGTGTTATCAATTTACACTAAAAAATGAGGACAAGTTGAATAGAATGCATAATCAATAGAATATAGGAAGGGATAGGATAACAAGGGGGAAGAAATACCTTACAAAGGAATCTTCAAAGTGAATCAAGTACTTCACAATAACAATTCACAAGTTCAAGATGTAGTTTTAGAGGAAGGATGCCCTACAATAGAGGTGGATATTCATCAAGGGGTAGAGGATCTAGTGGATATGTAGGTAAATGTTTTAAGTGTAATAAGTATGCTAGCCATAAGCATTGGGAGTGTCTAGAGGACCAACCAGAAAGAACCCCAAGGAATGAAGGAATAAATTAGATTGCACAAGGAGGAGATGAAAGATTATTTTCTCTCTATCACAAATGGTAGAGCCTGAAGTGGGAAAACTCTCTTCAAAACATCATGAAAATGCCAAGGTAAGTGTTGTAATATGGTTATTGATTTAGGTAGTATGGATAATCTTGATTTAGTAGAGATGGTTAACAATCTTGGGTTAAAGAAATTAACTCACCTCACTCATATAAGGTGTCATGGTTAAATAAGGGACAATAAGTCTTGATTAATGAGTAGATTTGGGTAGAATTTCAAATTAGAATATACAAGGATAGGGTACTTTGTGATGCCATCCCCATGGATGTGTGCCATGTGATTTTGGGAAGGCCTTGGCAATATGATAGACAAACCACCCATGATGGAATAAAGAATATGTATTCCTTGACCAAGGATGGAGTTAGTTATACTTTTTAACCCTTGAAGGATGAAGAGAATAATCAACAGGTTGGTTCACATGTAATGATGGTAAGTGATAAAGAATTCTTGAGTGCCATCCATGAAGAAGAGATAGTATTTGCTTTGGTTATTAATCCTAAGACTATTATGATAGCCACTAAAATCAATGAGATACCCTTGGAGATTTAAGAAATGTTAGAAAGGTATGATGATATACTTGTTGATGAGCTACCCAACACCTTGCCACCAATGAGGAGTATAACACACCACATAGACTTTGTACCTAGAGCTAGTTTACCAAATAAGGCTGCATATAAAATGACCCCATAAGAAAATGTTGAGATAAAAAATTAGTGCATGAGTTTCTTGACAAAGGTTTGATCAAATAAATCTTGATTCCATGTGCATTACCCACGATGTTGGTACCGAATAAGGAAGGTTAATGGAGGATGTACACTGATTCCAAGGCCATCAATAAGATCACTATAAGGTATAGGTTTCCACTTCCAAGGATGGAGTATTTTATGGATTTCTTGAGTGGAGTAAGATATTTTTCCAAGATAGACCTCAAGAGTGGTTACTACCAGATAAGGATTAGATAAGGTGATGAATGGAAGACTGCTTTCAAAAAAAATGAAGGTTTGTATGAATTACTAGTCATGTTATTTGGTTTGACTAATGCACCTAGTACTTTCATGAGGTTAATGAATGAAGTTTTGAAAGAATTTATAGGTAATTTTGTAGTGTTTTATCTACATCACATACTAATTCATAGCCATATAAAGGAAGAACACCTTCATCATTTGGAGTTGGTGATAAGGAGGCTATAAGAAGAGATGTTATTGATCAACCTTAAGAAGTGTGACTTTATGAAAATGAAGCTATTTTACCTTAGGTTTGTAGTTTCACAAGGCATGCTGAAGATGGACAAGAATAAGGTGAAGGCAATCATGGAATGGTCAAAATCTAGGACAGTAAGAGAGGTAAGGAACTTTCATGGATTGATAAGTTTCTATAGGAATTTTATAAGAAAATTTGGTGGAATATGTGCTCCTTTTATTGACACTATCAAGGGAGAAAAGAAAAAGTTTATTTGGAATGAACATGCAAAAAAAGCTTTTAGTACTTGAAGTAAAAGATCCTGGAGCAACCCATACTAGCATTTCCAGACTTAAAAAAAGTGTTCTAGATTGAGTGTGATGCAAGTGGTGTAGCCATAATGGCTATCCTAAGCCAACAGGGTAGACCTATAACCTAATTTAATGAGAATTTTAATGATGATAAGAAGAGGTATTCTTCATATGACTTGGATTTTTATGCCATGGTGAAAGAATTAAAGAAGTGGAGGCATTATCTAATGCCAAAATAATTCATAGTATACATAGATAACCATGCACTTTAGTCCATATCCAATCAGGCTAAGTTGAACTAAAGACATGTCAAGTGGGTGGAGTACATGCAAAACTTTACCTTCACCATCAAGCACAAGTAAGGAAAAAATAATAAAGTGGCATATGCATTGAGTAGGAGAGTCTTATTGGTACATGAAATTTAGTTAGAAAGTGTGGGCATTGAAACACTTAAGGATTTGTATGAGGATGATGAGGACTTCAAGGAGGCATATGATGCATGTAAGGATCCAAGCACACTCAACAAGGAACTATGGTTTTATTATGTACTTCAAGATGGATTTTTGTTAAAGGGAGTACAATTGTGTGTACCAAAGAGTTCAATAAGAGGAAATCTGATCCAAGAGAAGCATAATGGAATCATGACAAGCCATTTTGGGCTTGACAAGACATTGAAATTGCTCAATAGATACTAATTTTGGCATAGAATGCAAGAAAAAGTGAGAAGGTATGTGGAAAGGTGTAAAATTTGTTAATTATCCAAGGTTAAAAGTATTAATGCAGGTTTATATCAGCCCCTACCAATCCCAAATGGACCTTGGGAATCCATTAGTATGGATTTTGTGATGGGATTGCCTAGCACATAAAGGGGTTTTGATTCTCTTTTTGTAGTGGTTGATAGATTATCCAAAATGGCACATTTTATACCATGTAAAAATACTAATGATGAAACACATGTGGATAATTTTTTCTTTAAGGAGGTTTTGAGGCTTCATGGATTGCCCATGAACATTGTTTTTGATAGGGACACCAAGTTTCTTGGTCAATTATAGAGAACATTATGGAAGAAGTTAGGCACTAATTTGAGTTTTAGTTTAGCCTATCAACCTAAAATGGATAGGAAAACTAAGGTGGTGAATAAAATATTAGGGATCTTGTTAATGTTTTTGTCTAAAGACCATCCCAAGTAGTGGTTTCTTGTGTTATCTCAAGTAGAGTTTGCCTACAATGAGTCAACCAATAGGAACATTAGAAAGAGCCCATTACAAGTAGTCTATGGAATGAAACCAAGAGGTGTATTTGAGGTTAGAGATATCATAAATATGGATAAGATAATTTATAAAGGTGAGGAGTTTGTAATGGCAATGAAAGAGGTGCATGAATAGGTGAGAAAGCATTTGGAATCTAGTGTTGACAAGTATAAGAAGCAAGCAAATTTGAGTAGGAGAGAAGTTAACATTCAGATTGGGTACTTAGTAATAAGTAATATAAGGAATTAAATTTTTCCCAAAGGTGAATACAATAAGATTAAGATGAACAAAATAAGTCCTTTCAAGATACTTAGGAAGTTTGCCAACAATGCATATGAGTTGAAGTTACCTAGTGGAGTTGGAATTTCACCTATTTTTAATGTTTTAGATTTATATCCTTATAGATAAGGAGATGAAGGAGAGAAAAAAAATTAATGATGCTATAGTAGGCCAATATTTGGCATAGTAGTTTCCTAAGGCCAAGCTAGAGGAACTGGATTGCATATTGGATAAACGGGTGACAAAAAGAACCAAAGACGAGAAATATTTCAAGTATCTAGTAAAGTGGAATACCATCCAATAGAGGATGCTACATGGATGATTGAATATTATATATTAAAGAGAGGGAGTAATCTATAAGCACTCATGGGCAGTAACCCATGAGCTTTCTTTTCCTTCCTCAGGAGTATGATGCAGGAACATCACTCCTAAGGGGCAAATTTTGCAAATTTTGGCTTCTTTTGATTTAATTAGGTCTATAAATTTTTTATATGGACTTATAAGACCTTAAAATTTATTTTTTTTCATTGTGATGGCTTAGGTGTGCTTGTAGCTAGTTCAAATTTTTTAATTTGATTTTCCTACCAAAACTTGTTTAAAAGTTGAATATTTTGGTGTGTTTCTAGAAATTGCAGGGGTCTAAAATTTTGGTATAAGATTTTTTATAGGTTTTAAATGTGTTTATAGACATATTAAGTCTATTCCAAGGGGCCTAATGTGGCATTAGTCTAAAAAGTCCCTTTTTGGTGCTCTGCCACCTTTTCCTAAGGGTCAAGTTTACTTGTCTAACTTGTTCAAGAAAGGAAAGAAAATGGTTATCTCCATTTAAAAGGATGGATTTTAAAATGGGAGTTAGTTATGTATGTTCTTGAGGAAAATAATTTGAAGCAAGAGGTGAAATAAAGTCCCTATTTTCAAGAAAATACCTACAGACCTGTTCAAGAATAGTGTTTTGAGACCTTGTCTTCTATGTTTTTGACTGTCTTACAAACTATGAGTGGTAGAATGTATTTATTTATGGTAATAGAAAACATTGAAAATTTTTATTGAATGAGTATTGAATTATCTAAGGTTATGATTTTTTTTATTGAGGTGTCAGTTGTTTATTTTTGAAGAAAACCTTACAAGCAGACCCTGTGCTTTTGGGATTTTCTTGTATATACAGACTGAGCTCATATAAATAAGAAGTGTGGATTTGTATTATTCTATGTTTTCCAAGGTTATGATATTTTTCTTGTAGGGGTAATGGACCATAAAATCTATTGAATAACCTTTATCTATCATATATTTGTAAGAACAACTTCTACTTCTTGTGACAGTTAATTTTTGAAAAAGATTATGTGGTTTGCGGATTCCCACAGAGGAAAATGTCTTAAAAATTGGTAATCTTGTGTTGGAGCACGTGAATTTAAGTTATTGGAATGAATTTTAATGATCATTTACACTTTTTTCCCCCAAAAATATCACTCATTTTTGGGACAACATTTGAACTATTTTGGTCCTCAGACTAAAATAATCTCTGCCCTTCTCAAAATTTATTCTAAGCATTCAAATTCCTCATTTTTCAAGCTTCTCAAAAATCTACAGACTCTACAGGCTTAAATCTATAGACTCTATAGGCTTGAATCTATGGACTCTATAGGCTTAAATCTATGAACTCTGTAGGAAGACAATCTACAGACTCTGTAGGAAGAAAATCTACAGACTCTACAGTCCAAGTTTAATGGACTTCACAGGTTGATTTCTATGGACTCTGCAGGAAAGAAGCAAGCTCTCAACACTTAGGTGATTTCAAAGTTGGTTCAATGACAAGGCTCAACCAAAAGAGTTCATTGACAAGCTTCTAAGCAAGGATTGAACCATTAAACCGTTGAACCTTGAACCATTTTGATTCAACAGGTTCAAAGGTTCAACATCAGTAACAAGAGTTCAAACACTTCAAAGGTTCAATGGTTCAACAAATTTAACAACCAAATGGTTCAATGCATTTGGTTCAAAAATATCAAAAGGACTTATCCAAATAAAAAGAATGAACTGATGAACCATTGAACCACTTTGGTTTAAAGGTTCAACGGGTTTAAGGTTCAAGGTTCAATGAGGCTTGTTTCAAAGAATCTTGGTTCAAGCGGTCAAAGGGAATGAACCATTGAACCATTGAGCCAAAGTTGGTTTAATCATTTGGTTCAATTGGTAGGTTTAAGGGGTTACCCCAAATCTAAAGGATTAAACAGCCCTTGTGGAGGGCAATGAACTAAGGCCTAGAACCCTTGTGGAGGGCAGCGAGCAAAAACCCAATAGAACTTAGCAGATGTGCCAAGTGTCATCTTCCAAGCCTCATTTCACTTTGTTTTTAAGAGTAGTAGATGCTGCCATGTGTCACAATTTGAGATTCACATAAAATTGACTAAGGCAAATTTCCAAGGGATAAACAACCCTTGCGGAGGACACTCAGAAGTTGAAATGAACCATTGCAAAAACTTGAAAGGCTAATTTGGAGCTCAAACAGCCCTTGTAGAGGGCAGAAAGGGGAAAATGGACCGATTCAAAGACCAAAAAATAAAACAAAGCCCAACATAAAGACTAAGGAAAGAAATGAATTCTGTCAAACTTCTATCTAAAGGAATTCCTTTGGACAAAAAAGTCTGAAGAATTTTGGGGAAGCTACGAGAGAAAAGCCTGAAAGAATTGTGAAGGCCAAAGACAAAGTAGCTGAAACAATTATTGCAGACTTTTTGTCTATGGGAAAATGTTTGTGGAAAAAGTCCAAGGGAAAGCTCCAAAGGACTCTGAAGACAAAAGGCTACCGAAGGACCCCGAAGGGCAGGTGCCCTTGCGAGGGACTCTCGGCTACCAAATTAAAGGATGCTTCCCCAAAGCTAAAGGGTCACCTTCCCTTCAGGAGGATGTAAAACAAGAAATCCAAAGGAATCAAGTAGCAAAAGAGGCTGAATCAAGAGAAAGCTGAAAAAAGTCCAAGGGGTGACGCGCCTAAAGACATCAAAGTCAAGAATGATGAACTAGTCATTGGAAATTCAAATGTAGTGATGGGCACGTGAATGTCAATTTCAAGGTTTGTAAAATAGCCGTTGATTTTTGAAAAGCCTTAAAGAAGAGCCAAAGAACTTAGCGACCTACCAAAAGAAGCCCAAAGGCCATCCAAAGACTGCTTGAAGGGTAGATACCCTTGCAGAGGGCTCTTCTTGACCCAAAGCAGACCATTTCTCAAGGCCTCGAAGGGCAGGTCCCCTCTGAGAAAGATCAAATGACAAAGCTAAAAGAATTACCAAGGAAAGTGATGTGCTCTCAGATGTCAAAGTTGTAACAATGAAATAGTTGTTGATCCTTGCAAGTTTTAGGTGTGGACCCGAATGCATTCAAAGGCTTTAAGGCCAAGACCAGTAGGAAGCAACTAAGAAAGAGAGAATTGAATTGAATCAAGGACCCAATTCAAATAACCAAAAAAGGAGGAACTATGAGGAAGGACCAAAAACATTTATGCATCAGATATGTATCTAGAAGTAGACTACCAGGTGGATATTGAAAAATGCAAACTTTAAATAACGTGACTAGTTTCTCTACATTTAGAAAAGCAAATGGGTAAATTCCCCTAAATTCTAGCATGTCTTCTTAACAAAATCCAATGCAACATGATGCGTTACTATTTCCAAGTCCTTATTGAAGAGGCTATATACGGGACTCTATGGTTATTGTGGAGATCTCTCTCTCTCTCTCTGATTGTTAGAAATAAAACTCTGCCTAACTGAAAGGCATTACTAAGAGTTTGAGCTTAGATTGTTGATCATATTATGTTATAGGAATAAGAAAGCAAGTGAATTTTTAGACTTTGTGCTATGATATCTTTATTGTTGGGGAAACTGTTCTTAAGTATTT
The DNA here is from genome assembly GCA_037957365.1 of Torreya grandis. Taxonomy (NCBI): domain Eukaryota; kingdom Viridiplantae; phylum Streptophyta; class Pinopsida; order Cupressales; family Taxaceae; genus Torreya; species Torreya grandis. The sequence continues at coordinate 1,631,729 of JARHVA010001923.1, forward strand.
TTCCTTAATATATTTTCTTTTCCTTTAATTCAACAAGTAGAATTAGTGAAAGTAGTCAAGAAGGTGTCCTGAAGTCAACTGTGGAGAGACTCTGTGCCCCCATAATTGCCTTTAGTGTGTTTTCTTTTTGTTTCTGTGTAAAGGACCTTGGGATGACTTTGTGCCCTCATTGTCCTTCGTATCTCACTCTTGGGAAATTGAGGTGGAGACATTGTGCTACATCTCAATTTGTTGGTTACTACATCCTTGGTTACATTTTACAATTACTATCAGGAAGATTCTTGTGGTTTGTTGAATAGTACTTGTAAAAAAAGAGGAGTGCTTTCTATCATTATCTCTAAGATTTCTCCTTTGATCCACACGCATCATCTCTAAAAAAAAGAGATGGATGGTTTATCCTACCCTTGAGTATTATTTTATGTTTATATATATATATATATATATATATATATATATATATATATATATATATATATATATATATATATATATATATATATATATATATATATATATATATATATATATATATATATATATAGGGAACCTCCCCTTGATGAGAGGAGAGATTAGTCCCCTTTTGATGTGGTGAACCTACACATTTGGATGACTAATCTTCCTACTTTGGCTGATCAGACCTATTTTGTTTATCAGTACACTGATCAACAAAATAATCAATCAACAATTTTTGGTGACTCTGTTGGGGATATACATAATTTTGTGCAATTTAAAACCTCAGTTTTAGATTGAAACATCACTTGTGTCTTACCCATTATCATTATAACCCTTATCCATTACAAACTCTAGCGACTCCATTTCATGTCTTACCCATTATCCATTTATAGCCTTACCATCTTCTTCCACCTCCATTATTTTATCTGGTCTGCAAAACTAGAGTTGTTGGGAAAGAGTGCACAGTTTAAATCCTCAAGCTTCAAACTAAATCAAGGTCAATAGTTTTCCATTTTTGTTTCACAATCTAGGAGATTCAAGGTATACACGAAGCCAAAGGGCTAAAGGTATTATTGACCCTCTATTCGAGTTGGTACAACAAAGTAATTTTGATCTATTTCCTTCACCATCTCACCTCCAACGAACCAAGAGCTTTCCTCCTATTAAAGTCAGATCTCTATTGCCAAATGAATTATCCACTTCTACTGTTGATAAAGATTTGCCAATAATTACCCATTTGAGATTTGTTATTCCTCCTTTTCATAGTCATATAATGGGATTTCAAGGCCCCTAGGGTAATTCTTTTGGTCCTCTCAATCTTACTCCACCTCTACATGAGCTTCCACATAGTTCAAGGAGGAATTTCCCCAAATTCTATGGTGATGGAAAAGTTCATCTTGATGAACACATTACAGCCTTTAGTATAGCTTGTGGCATAATTGGAGTAGAATTTGAAGATGTAGTAGTTAGGCTATTTATAGAAACATTATAAGGTGCCATTGTAGATTGGTTTTATCATCTACAAGCTTGGTCAGTAACTGATTGTAATACCCTTAAAGCTAAGTTTGAAGCTAGATTCAAACCTACAGAAGATGTACATGCCCTTCTGGCTCAACTCACATAGATGAAGAAAGAGCCTCATGAACCAATGAGAGACTTCATAGCCAAATTTGATAAACTAAGGAACAAAATTCTTGTAATTGCTCGACCTACAGTTGAGAATCTCAAATGCTTCTTCATTAATTCTCAGTTACCTGAAGTGAGTTTTCTTTTGAGACGTGATGGTCAAATAGATCTTGTTGTAGCTCAACTTTTGGCCACTAAGGTAGAAGATGATCTCATCTTAGCAAGGAAGATAAGAAAAGATCCAAATAGATATAGAACCTCATCATCTTCTGAATATTCATCTATAGGCACCACTGATCCAATGGTGCAAAAGTTGGCAAATGAACTGCTAGCCTTGAAAAGACAAATGGAAAAAGGTATGTCTTCTACTCTTTCATACAAAGATATGCCAATAAGGACATTTCCAAATCAATCATATCAAGGTAATGGTGCCAAGATTCAAGGGTAGTTAGATCTTCTTCCTCCCCCATAAGGGAAACTTGCCCTTGAAGCTCCTCCAACCAACTCAGTAGTTGGATATTTGGAAATAGAACATGATTTCTATTTCTAACCTATGTTTGAGAAAGAAAATGATGTAAATCTTCATAGAGGATCAAGAAGAATTAGCTGGTGACTCCCACATTGGTTTCTTGAATTACCAAGATGAACCCAGAAGCAAAGGAGAAGCTATTGATAGATCATATGCAGTGTTTACTAGGTCCAAGAACCAATCAGTCCAGCAATCTGATAAAAAGAAGACAGAGGAGCAACCTCAACCAGCAATTACAATTGCTAAGTGTGGAACCACTTTACCATTCTAGTCAAAGGATCTGGTGATCACCCAAAAAGGTACGTACATCAATTTCACCTTCACCTTCTACTTCAATTTTGCAAACCCACCCTCCTCCCATCCCTCCTAAAACCCAAAAGGTTGAAATGCTTTTCTCTATTCCTAGTCTAATTTAGCCATTTGACATAATTGATCATGTCAAAAAGACCAAAATTCAAATGTCTAAATTTGAATATTTGCAGTCTAATCGTGATCAATTGGATAAATTGGTCCAATGTGTCAAGAACCAAACCATCCTTCCAAGACAATAGGTTAAGAAAATAATTCATGATTCCTCAAAGAACATGCCCATACAAAATAATCTTGTCATTACTCCTCCAATTGCCCCTGGGAAAATAGAACATTTCTATGTTTCCTTATTGATAAATGGTTATCAATTCAACAATTGCATCATTGATTCTGAGGCATCTGACAATGTCATGCCTGCTAAATTAGCTGAGTCTTTGGGTGTCACACTGACCAAAACTTTTGGGAGATGTTTCTCCATGGAGAATAAGCAAGTACCACTACTAGGGCAAATTAAAGATGCCCAATTTACATTTACAGCTTTTCCAAATAAGAGAATCAAGATGATTGTCTTGGTGGCTGATGTTTTAGCATCCTATGGTATCCTACTTGGATGAAATTTCTTTAAGGATGTGGGAGGATAACTAAGCATGGACCTATTTGAGGAAAGGATCCTTGTCCAAGGTGTAATGAAGAGATTGCTCCCTGAAAAAGAGGCAAAATATGTGGTCACCCAAATGTCAGCCCCTGCAACACAAATTCTATTTGAGTCTTCAGGCAGGGGTAATTATTTCTTGACCACAGAGAATGTTCATGTTTTTAGAGACAAAAGTCTTGTAGCTAACAATCCAAGAATTGATCCAAACAAGACGTCAAGAGAATTGGTAGGGCATAGTATAAATAAGGAAGGATATTCCATCTCTAATGAAGAGAAATTTGATAAGAGATTAGCTTCTAATGATGTTTGGATCTTGGAATCTGATGGCAGCAATTCTTCCACCAATGATGGAGTCTAGACTATGTTGATATCTCTTTAAGGAGATATTCTTTCTTCATGAAATTTGCAATTCAACAACATAGCTGGATGTGAATCTCTATTGCTCAGATCGAATATTTCTCAAGATGAAGAGATCAAAATCCTTCACATCAAAGGAGATGCTAAACTGATAGTTTGTAAGGAGTTTGATGTGGACAATCCAATCATGTGCTAGACTAAACTAGAAGAATAATCAATTATGGTAATGGACCATGCTACTACAAATCAAAATTAGGTAAAGGAACCCTTCACCAAGAAATCAAGGAGTTATGGCTTTCAAATTGAAGACCACATCCTACCATGGGGAAAGAAGAAAAAAAAACCAAGAGGAAGATGCAAAAAATTGGTTTCTTAGTGGAGAGTTTCATTTGCCCGTCACCATTTCTGGGGAGAAAATTTTTTCTTGATGGTTTATTAGGATAGAGCACTATTGTCACTACCTCTCAGGAAACAACATCTGAAACACTTCAAATCTTGAAGTATTAGATCATTGCATCTATACATATGTATATTTGTATAGTTTTTAATTCTATTTTGTTTTATTTGTTTCCATTTTTGATGCCTTTCATTTTTGGGTAACATGACTCCATAGCCCAATGGTACACATGAAGACACTGGAGATTTTGGATTCTACTCCCTTCAATTCTTTTTTACAATTGATAGAAGTTCCCCAACTGGAGCCAACTATTGTCCCCCAAAAATATCACTCATTTTTGGGACAACATTTGAACTATTTTGGTCCTCATACCAAAATAATCTCTGCCCTTCTCAAAATTTGTTTTAAGCATTCAAATTCCTCTTTTTTCAAGCTTCTCATAAATTTACAGACTCTACAGGCTTGAATCTATGGACTCTACAGGCTTGAATCTACGGACTCTATAGGCTTGAATCTATGGACTCTGTAGGAAGAAAATCTATGGACTCTGCAGGCCAAGTTCAACAGACTTCACAGGTTGATTTCTATAGACTCTGTATGAAAGAAACAAGCTCTCAACACTTAGGTGATTTCAAAGTTGGTTCAATGACAAGGCTCAACCAAAAGAGTTCATTGGCAAGATTCTAAGCAAGGATTGAACCATTGAACTGTTGAACCTTGAACCATTTTGGTTCAATAGGTTCAAAGGTTCAACATCAGTACCAAGAGCTCAAACACTTCAAATGTTTAATGGTTCAACGGGTTTAATGACAAAATGGTTCAATGTATTTGGGTCAAAAAGATCAAAAGGACTTAGCCTAATAAAAAGAATGAACCGATGAACCATTGAACCACTTTGGTTTAAAGGTTCAACGGGTTCAAGGTTCAAGGTTGAACGGGTTCAACAAGGCTTGTTTCAAATAATCTTGGTTCAAGTGGTTAAAGGGAATGAACCATTGAATCGTTAAACCAAAGCTGGTTCAATTGGTTGGTTCAATCAGTAGGTTCAAGGGGTTGCCCCAAAGCCAAAGGATCAAACAACCCTTGCAAAGGGTGATGAATGAAGGCCTAAAACCCTTGCAGAGGGTAGCGAGCAAAAACCTAACAAAACTCAGTGGATGCTGCCAAGTGTCATCTTCTTATCCTCATTTCACTTTGTTTCTAAGAGCAGTGGATGCTACCATGTGTCACAATTTTAGATTCACATAAAATCGACTAAGGTAAGTTTCCAAAGGACAAACAACCCTTGTAAAGGACACTTAGAAGCTGAAATGAACCATTGTAAAAACTCAAAAGACTAATTTGGAGCTCAAACACCCTTATAGAGGGCAGAAAGGGGGTAAATGGACCAATTCAAAGACTGAAAAACAAAGCAAAGCTCGATAGAAAGACTAAGGCAAGAAATGAATTCTTTCAGACTTCTATCTAAAGGAATTCCTTCAGATAAAAAGTCTAAAGAAATTCAAGGAAGCTGTAGGAGAAAAGCCTAAAAGAATTTCTGAAGGCTAAAGACAAATCAGCTGAAACAATTCTTGTGAACTTTTTGTCCGTAGGAAAATGTCCATAGAAAAAGTCTACGAGAAAGCTCTGAAGGAATTTGAAGACAAAAGGTCATTGAAGGACCCCGAAGGGTAGGTGCCCTTATAGGGGACTCTCAACTGCCAAATTAAAGGACACTTCCCCAAAGCTGAAGGGTCACCTTCCCTTCGAGAGGACACAAAACAATAAATCTAAAGGAAACAAGTAGAGAAAAAGGCCGAGTCAAGAGAAATCTAAAGAAATTCCAAGGGGTAACGTGCCCAAAGACATCAAAGTCAAGAATGGTGAACTAGCCATTGGAAATTCAAACATAGTGATGGGTGTGTGAATGTAAATTTCAAGGTTCATAAAATAGCTGTTGATTTTGAAAAGCCTTAAAGAAGAGCCAAAGAACTTAGTGACCTGCCAAATGAAGCTCGAAGGCCATTCGAAGACCACCCGAAGGGTAGGTACCCTTGTGGGGGGCTCTTCCTAACCCAAAGCAGACTGTTTCTCAAGGCCCCGAAGGGCAGGTCCCCTCTGGGAAAGATCAAACATCAAAGCTAAAGGAATTGCTGAGGAAAGTGACATGCCCATGGATGTCAAAGTCACAATAATGAAATAGCCATTAATCCTTACAAGTTTTAAGCATAGACCTGAATACATTCAAAGGCTTTAAGGCTAAGACCAGTAGGAAGTGACTAAGGAATAGAGCATCGAATTGAATCAAGGACCCAATTCAAATAACTAAAAAAAGAGGAATGATGAAGAAGGACCAGAAACATTTACGCATCAGATATGTTTTTAGAAGTAAACTGCTAGGTGGATATTGAAAGATGCAAACTTTTAATAGCATGACCCATTTCTCTGCATTGAGAAAAGTTAATGGGTAAATGCCCCTAAATTATAGCATGTCTTCTTAAAAAAATTCAATGCAACATGATGTGTTACTATTCCCAAGTCCTTCTTGAAGAGGCTATATAAGGGAATCTCTTGTTATTGTGGAGATCTCTCTCTCTCTTTGATTATTACAAACAAAACTCTGTCCAAATTTAAAGGCATTACTGAGACTTTGAGCTCAGATTGTTGATCATATTTTTTTATTGGAATAAGAAAGCAAGTGACTTTTTAGACTTTATGCTGTGATATCTTTATTGTTTAGGAAACTGTTCTTATGTCTTTTTTCTTAATATATTTTCTATTCCTTTAATTCAATAAGCAAAATTAGTGAAAGTAGTCAGAAAGGTGTCTTGAAGTCAACTATGGAGAGACTTTGTGCCCCCATAATTACATTTAGTGTGTTTTCTTTTTGTTTCTATGTAAAGGACCTTGGGATGACTTTGTGCCCTCATTGTCTTTCGTATCTCACTCTTGAGAAATTGAGGTGGAGACTTTGTGCTACATCTCAATTTGTTGATTACTACGTCCTTGGTTACATTTTGCAATTACAACCAGGAAGATTCTTGTGGTTTGCTGAATAGTACTTCTAAAAAAAGAGGAGTGCTTTTTGTCATTATCCCTAAGATTTCTCCTTTGATCCACATGCATCATCTTTAAAAAAAGAGAGATGGATGGTTTATCCTACCCTTGAGTAGTATTTTCTATTTATATATATAACATATATATAGGGAACCTCCCCTTGATGAGAGGAGAGATTAGTCCCCTTTTGATGTGGTGAACCTACACATTTGGATTACCAATCTTCCTACTTTGGCTTATTAGACCTATTTTGTTTATCAGTATGTTGATCACCAAAATAATCAACCAACAATTTTTGGCGACTCCACTGGGGATATACATAATTTTGTGTAATTTAGAACCTCAAGTTTCAGATTGAAACATCACCTATGTCTTACCCATTATCATTATAACCCTTATCCATTACAGACTCTAGTGACTCTATTTCATGTCTTACCCATTATCCATTTATATCCTTACCATCTTCCTCCACCTCCATTATTTTATCTGGTCTGTAAAACTAGAGCTACTAGGAAAGAGTGCATAATTTAAAGCCTCAAGCTTCAAACAAAGCAAGGTCAATTATTTTCCGTTTTTGTTTCAAAATCTGGTTGATTCAAGGTATACACAAATCCAAAGGGCTAAAGGTATTGTTGACCCTATATTCGAGTTGGTACAGTAAAGTAATTTTCATCTGTTTCCTTCACCATCTCACCTCCAATGAACCAAGAGCTTTCCTCCTACTAAAGTCAGATCTCCATTGCCAAATGAAGTATCCACTTCTGCTCTTGATAAAACTTTGCCAATAATTACCCCTCTGAGATTTGTTATTCCTCCTTTTTATAGTCATATAATGGCATTTCAAAGCCCCTAGGGTAATTTTTTTGGTCCTCTCAATCTTACTCCACCTCTACATGAGCTTCCACGCAGTTCAAGCAAGAATTTCCCCAAATTCTATGGTGATGGGAAAGTTCATCCTGATGAACACATTACATCCTTTAGTATAGCATGTGGCATAATTGGAGTAGAATTTGAAGATGTAGCAGTCAGGCTATTTGTAAAAACATTACAAGATGCCACTACAGATTGGTTTTATCATCTACAAGCTCGGTCAGTAACTGATTGGAATACCCTCAAAGCTAAGTTTGAAGCTAGATTCAAACTTGTAGAAGATGCACATGCCCTTCTGGCTCAACTCACATAGATGAAGAAAGAGCCTCATGAACCAATGAGAGACTTCATAGCCAAATTTGATAAATTGAGGAATAGAATTCCTATAATTGCTCGACCTATAACTAAGAATCTCAAATGCTTCTTCATTAATTCCTAGTTACCTGAAGTGAGTTTTCTTTTGAGATGTGCTTGTAAAATAGATATTTTTGTATCTCAAATTTTGGCCACTGAGGTAGAAGATGATCTCATCTTAGCAAGGAAGATAAGAAGAGATCCAAATAAAAATAGACCCTCATCATATTTTGAATATTCATCTACAGGCACTACTGATCTAATGGTGCAAAAGCTGGCAAATGAACTGCTAGCCTTGAAAAGACAAATGGCACAAGGTATGTCTTTTGCTCCTTCATAAAGAGATATGCCAAGAAGGACATTTCCAAATAAGTCCTTTCAAGGCAATGCTGCTAGGAATCAAGGGCAGCCAGATCATCTTCCTCCCCCATAAGGGAAACTTGCCCTTGAAGCTCCTCCAACTAACTCAGGAGTTAGATATTTGGAAATAGAACATGCTTTCTCTTTCCAACCTAAGTTTGAGCAAGAAAATGATGCTGTCTCTTCACAGAGGATCAAGAGGAATCAGTTGGCGACTCCCACATTAGTTTCCTAAATTACCAGGATGAACCCAAAAGCAAAGGAGAAGCTATTGATGGATCATATGTAGTGTTTACCAGGTCCAAGAACCAATTAGTCCAGCAAGCTGATAAAAAGAAGATAGAGGAGCAACCTCAACCAGTAATTACAATTGCTAAGCATGGAACCACTCTATCTTTCCAGTCAAAGGATCCGGTGATCACCTAAAAGGTAAGTACATCAATTTCACCTTCACCTTCTACTTCAATTTCACAAACTAGCCCTCCTCCCATCCCTCCTAAAACCCAAAAAGTTGAAATGCTTTCCTTTGTTCCTAGTCCAATTTAGCCATTTGACATAATTGATCATGTCAAAAAGACCAAAATTCAAATGTCTAAATTTGAATATTTGCAGTCCAATCTTGATCAATTAGATAAGTTGGTCCAATGTGTTAAGAACCAAACCATCCTTGCAAGACAAGAGGTTAAGAAAATAATTCCTGATTCCCCAAAGAACATGCCCATCCCAAATAATCTTGTCATTACTCCTCCAATTACCCTTGGGAAAATAGAACCTTTCTATGTTTCCTTATTGATAAATGGTTATCAACTCAACAATTGCATCATTGATTCTGGGGCATCTAACAATGTCATGCCTGCTAAAGTAGCTGAGTCTTTGGGTCTCACACTGACCAAAACTTTTGGGAGATGTTTCTCCATGGAAAACAAGCAAGTACCACTACTAGGGAAAATTAAAGATGCCCAATTTGCATTTGTAACTTTTCCAGACAAGAGAATCAAGATGACTGTCTTGGTGCTGACATTTTAGTATCTTATGGTATCCTACTTGGATGAAATTTTTGTAAGGATGTGGGAGGAGAACTAAGCATGGACCTATCTGAGGCAAGGATCCCTGTCCAAGGCATAATGAAGAGATTGATCCCTAAAAAAGAGACAAAATACGTGGTCACCCAAATGTCAGCCCCTGTAACACAAATTCTATTTGAGTCTTTAGGCAAGGGTAATTATTTCTTGACCATAGAGAATGTTCATGTTTCTAGAGACAAAAGTCATGTAGCTGACAATCCAAGAATTGATCCAAACAAGACATCAAGAGAATTGGTAGGGCATAGTATAAATAAGGAAGGATCTTCCATCTCTAATGAAGAGAAATCTGATAGAAAATCAGCTTCTGATGATGCTTGGATCTTGGAATCTAATGGAAACAATTTGTCCACCAATGATGGAGTCAGGACTATGTTGATATCTCCTCAAGGAGATATTCTTCCTTCATGCAATTTTCAATTCAACAACACCAACAACACAACTGGATGTAAATATCCATTTCTCAGATTGAAGATTTCTCAAGATGAAGAGATCAAACTCCTTCACATCAAAGGAGATGCTAAGTTGATAGTTTGTCAGGAGTTTGATGTGGACAATCCAATCATGTGCTATATTGAACTAGAAGAACAACCAATTATGGTAATGGACCATGCTGCTGCAAATCAAAATCAGGCAAAGGAACCCTTTGCCAAGAAAGCAAGGAGTTATGGCTTTCAAATTGAAGACCACATCTTGCCATGGGGCAAGAAGAAGAAAAAACCAAGAGAAAGATGCAAAAAATTGGTTTCTTGGTGGAGAGTTTTGTTCGCCCATCACCATTTATGGGGACAAAATGTCTTCTTGCTAGTTTATCAGGATAAAGCACTATTTTCACTGCCTCTCAGGAAATAACATCTAAAACACTTCAACTCTTGAAGTATCAGGTCATTGCATCTATACATATGTATATTTGTATAGTTTTTAATTCTATTTTGTTTTATTTGTTTCCATTTTTTATGCCTTCCAATTCTAGGTAACATGACTCCATAGCCCAATGGTACACATGAAGACACTGGAGATTTTGGATTCTATTCCATTCAATTCTTTTTTTACAATTGATAGAAGTTCCCCAACTGGAGCCAGCTATTGTCCCCCAAAAATATCACTCATTTTTGGAACAACATTTGCACTATTTTGGTCCTCAGACCAAAATAATCTTTTCCCTTCTCAAAATTTGTTCTAAGCATTCAAATTCCTCATTTTTCAAGCTTCTCAAAAATCTACGGAGTCTACAAGATTGAATCTATGGACCCTATAGGCTTAAATCTATAGACTCTACAGGCTTGAATCTATGGACTCTATAGGAAGAAAATCTATGGACTCTATAGGCCAAGTTCAATAGACTTCACAGGTTGATTTCTATGGACTCTGTAGGAAAAAAGCAAGCTCTCAACACTTAGGAGATTTCAAAGTTGGTTTAATGACAAGGCTCAACCAAAAGAGTTCATCATCAAGCTTCTAAGCATAGATTAAACCATTAAACCGTTGAACCTTGAACCATTTTGGTTCAACAGGTTCAATAGGTTCAATAGGTTCAAAGGTTCAACATCAACAACGAGAGTTCAAACACTTCAAAGGTTTAATGGTTCAATAGGTTCAACGACCAAATGGTTCAACATGTTTGGTTCAAAAAGATTAAAAGGACTTAGCCAAATAAAAAGAATGAACTAAATAAACTGATGAACCATTGAACCACTTTTGTTCAAAGGTTCAATGGGTTCAAGGTACAAGGTTTAACAGGTTCAATGAGGCTTGTTTCAAAGAATCCTAGTTCAAGCAGTCAAAGGGAATGAACCATTAAACTATTGAACCAAAGTTGGTTCAATCGGTTGGTTCAATCGATAGGTTCAAGGGGTTGCCCCAAAGCCAAAGGATCAAACAACCATTGTAGAGGGTGGTGAACTAAGGCCTAAAACCCTTGCAGAGGGTAGCAAGCAAAAACCTAACAGAACTCAGTGGATGCTGCCAAGTGTCATCTTCTGAGCCTCATTTCACTTTGTTTCTAAGAGCAGCAGATGCTGCCATGTGTCACAATTTGAGATTCACATAAAATCAACTAAGGCAAATTTCCAAGGGATAAATAACCCTTGCGGAGGACACTCAGAAGCTAAAATGAACCATTGCAAAAACTTGAAAGGCTAATTTGGAGCTCAAATAGCCCTTACAAAGGGTAAAAAGGGGGCAAATGGACCAATTCAAAGACCAAAAAATAAATCAAAGCCCAGGGGAAAGACAAAGGCAATAAATGAATTATTTTAGACTTTTGTCTGAAGGAATTCCTTTAGAAAAAAGTCTAAATAAATTTGGGGAAGTTGCAGGAGAAAAGCCCGAATGAATTTTTGAAGGCCAAAGACAAAGCAGCCAAAACAATTCTTGTAGACTTTTTGTCCATGAGAAAATGTCCATGGAAAAAGTCTACGGCAAAGCTCCAAAGGACCCCAAAGGGTAGGTGCCCTTATAGGGGACTCTCAGCTACCAAATTAAAGGACACTTCCCCAAAGCCGAAGGGTCACATTCCCTTCGAGAGGATGAAAAACAAGAAATCTGAAGGAAGCAAATAGCAAAAAAGGCTAAATCAAGAGAAAGCTAAAGAAAATCTAAAAGGGTGATGTGCCCAAAGATGTTAAAGTCAAGAACGGCAAACTAGCCGTTGGGAATTCAAATGTAGTGACAGGTGCACGAACATCAATTTCAAGGTTCATAAAATAGCCGTTGATTTTGAAAAGCCTTAAAGAAGAGCCAAAGAACTTAGTGACCCAACAAAAAAATCTTGAAGGCCATCTGAAGACTACTCGAAGGGCAGATACCCTTGTGATGGGCTCTTCTCGACCCAAAGCAAACTATTTCTCAAGGCCCCAAAGGGCAGGTCCCCTCTAGGAAAGATCAAATAACAAAGCCAAAGGAATTGTCAAGGAAAGTGACATGCCCATAGACGTCAAAGTCACAATAATGAAATAGCTATTAATCCTTTCAAGTTTTAATTGTGAACCTGAATGCATTTAAAGGCTTTAAGGCTAAGACTAGCAGGAAGTGACTAAGGAACAAAGCATCGAATTAAATCAAGGACCTGATTTAAATAACCAAAAAAGGAGGAATGACGAGGAAGGACCAAAAACATTTACGCATCAAATATGTTTCTATAAGTAGACCGCCAAGTGGATATTGAAAGATGCAAACTTTTAATAGCGTGACCCATTTCTTTGCATTGAGAAAAGCAAATGGGTAAATGCCCCTAAATTCTATCATGTCTTCTTAACAAAATTCAATGCAACATGATGCATTACTATTCCCAAGTCCTTCTTGAAGAGGCTATATAAGGGACTCTCTTTTTATTATGGAGATTTGTCTCTCTCTGATTGTTAGAAATAAAACTCTGCCCAAATTGAAAGGCATTACTGAGACTTTGAGCTCAGATTGTTGATCATATTTTGTTATTAGAATAAGAAAGCAAGTGACTTTTCAGACTTTGTGTTGTGATATCTTTGTTGTTGGGGAAATTATTCTTGTCTTTTTCCTTAATATATTTTCTTTTCCTTTAATTCAACAAGCAGAATTAGTGAAAGTAGTCAAGAAGGTGTCCTGAAGTCAACTGTGGAGAGACATTGTGCCCCCATAATTGCCTTTAGTGTGTTTTATTTTTGTTTTTGTGTAAAGGACCTTAGGACAATTTTGCGCCCTCATTGTCCTTTGTATCTCACTCTTGGGCAATTGAGGTGGATACTTTGTGCTACATCTCAATTTGCTG